>OY755038.1:89392682-89559007 GCA_963576565.1 Aspidapion aeneum
AGCACGCCTCGCATTTGATTGGCTTAGGTGGAGCTATGATAAAAAGGCGGGTGTAGGTCAGTTGATGTAAAACAGCGTTGGATTTTGACCCTAATTGATTTCCGTTTTAGGTTATGTTTACCAAATTAATTGATCAAATTTGGCATAATTTTCACTATAAATAATAAACCAGTTATGTAATTACTACTCACTGCGTAAAGTCGATGGGGTCTTCTAACACATCCTAGGTCATCAGAGCAGTTTTCTCTATGTTTAAAGTAAGATGGTTCGTTGTACACCAATTGTACATTCTTTTAGCTACTCCTGAGCATTTCTTTGATAAGCTGTCATGTGTTCTGTCTGCTTCAACAGTAGTCGTATCATCAGCGAACTGTGCAATAAGACTTGCCAATAGTGCCTCTGGCAGTTCATTTACATACAAAATAAAGAAAAGTGGTCCTAAAATTGAGCCCTGGGGAACCCCCATGCTCAATTCCACCAAATTTGACATGTGTTCGCTGACCGCGACTGTTTGTTTTCTATATGTTAATTATCATTTTATTTATTTTATAAGATCAGAACTAACACCCCTTATCCCATATGACTCTATGATGTCCAACAGCCTCTCGTGATTTATGGTATCAAAGGCCTTGGAGAGGTCAAAAAATAGCCCAGAAACCCCCTCCCCCCGATCAAGTTTTTCTGTTATAAAGGTTATCACCTGGTATATGGCAAGCTCTGTTGACTTGGATGGTAAAAAGCCATACTGGTGTTTAGAAAAAAGCTGATGTTAAGAGAAAAAATCCATAAGTCTTGTATATATTGACCTCTCCAAGATCCTCGATACTGCAGGTAAGATTGAGACTGTCCTGTAATTTCCAAGATATGTTTTGCTTCCTTTTTTAAAAATTGGAAGAGTTTTTGCTATTTTTAGCTTGGAAGGAAATGTACCTGATTTAAAGCAAGAATTTATTATTTCAACAAGAGGGCTGGTAATGTATTTAGCTATTTGCTTTATTAAAAATACTGGAATTTCATCTATCCCAGCAGCATTTTTGTTAGGTAATTTATTAATTAGGTTAAAAAGTTCATCCCAGGTGACTGGGAAAAAGTAGAATGTGTTTTCTATCCTACGAAAGATCCTGTTTTCCTCTCTGTTTTGTAGTGAGGCAGAAGGAGGTGCTGACAAAGTAAACTGACGACTAAAAAGTTCAGCAATCTGCTGGGAATCATGAATGTAATGTCCATTTGAAAGTTTTATTTTAAGTTCACTATTTTTATTTTTATTTTGCTCCTTGTTAAAAAATTTCCACATAGTTTTAGTTAGTTTAGTTTGTGATGTATACAACTCATTTTCATACAAGGATCTTTTGTAGTTTTTAATATATTTTTGATAGTTTCTTTTTTCTGTTTTGTAGATTTTCCGAACATCAGGATTATTTGAGTGATAACATAAAGAATATATACATGTTCCTGCATAGATTTGATTTCAGCATTTACCCCAAGTCTTTGTTTTTTCCCCACTGTTTGTTTTAGAAAAGACCATTCAAAATAATACAAAAAAGTATTCAAAAAACAAGAGTACTACATCTGTTGAACCTACTATTGCAAGCTCAGACAGACAGTGTAGTGACCCCATATTAATAACTCTGTATTATGCAAACTTTTATTCACATTTAAAATATGGCATTATTCATTGGGGTAGGGCCACAAATGTTAACAGACTTTTTATATTGCAAAAATATGTTGTACGTATTATTAAAGGTTTGAAATTTGGAGAATCTTGTCGTCAAGCATTTAATATATATATATATATATATATATATATATATATATATATATATATATATATATATATATATATATATATGAATTACTTTGCTTTGTTCAGAATAATATATCAATATTTCAAAAAAAACTCTATCAAAGGACCATATAAAACGAGAAACAAAAATTTATTAAATGTCAACCGGCACTCCACAGCTCTTTACCAAAAGGGGGCTTATTATAATGGCTGCCTATTTTATAATGTAGATATCTGAGCCCTGAAGGGGAGAAAAACTAGAGATATCCCAAAAAAAATAACCCCAAAGTTAAATTCGCCCCGCCTGGAAAAACAGAGTCTATTAAACTAAAAAACAAAGGAAAAAATCGGCAACACGCTAGAAGCTTACCTTCTGTAATTCTGTAGCATTCCCAAAATTTCACTGGCGGCGCCGCGGCCCTTTCTTGCGACGGGAATTTCGGTCTTCAACCCAGAAACACGTGTGACTTCTTTTAGTTTTTTGGCGGAAGTGATTTCTTCATTCCCCTGTCACACACAGGGTGGCGCTTCAAACTCCCAGCAAAAAACGCGCATGATTTTAACAAAATGATCAGGTGATCAAAAAGAAAATAACTTTCAACAAAGAGAGAAATTATCACCTGATCGGAATTTTTCCCAAACAGGACTTTCTTTTTTTGAAGGTTTTTTGCAGAAAGCCCAAAAATATCAAAACAAACTTTAAGGTTAGGTTTTCCAAAAAATTCAAAATAAAACAATAAAGAAAAAATAACATTACAACAGCATTAAACATTCCGCCCACCATAAAAAATCCCAATTTTTATAGAAAAACCCAAAAAACAAAAAAATCAAAAAAAAAAAAAAAAAGGTTATTCAATTACCCAAAAGGTCTAAACAATAAATTAGCATTCTTGCAACAATAATTTTATCGCAATAACTATGGTCGTCATACTTAAGTTAATTCAAATAAGCATGATTCACGCTACACAAGGCTTTGAAGGTTGGTTACTGGCTGGGTAACGGACATACCTTCACCAAACTACGGTCAAGTAATCCTTTCGCGGTTTTTACTTGCACGACACGAGGGATTCTATCTGGACTCGAGTGAATTTTTTCAATTCTACCGAGTGACCACTTCAATGGGGGTAGGTTTTCGTCTTTCAACGCTACTAATGTTCCAACTTTTGGAGGGTTATCGGGGGTATTCCATCTTTCGCGTTGTTGCACCGACTGTAAATACTCCATATGCCAGCGGCGCCAAAAATGCTGCTGGATCTGCTGAACAAGCTACCAGCGATGGAGACGGTTTAACTTAACATTGGTTAGGTCTTCATCGGGAGGGGCTGTCAAGGGTTCCAAAGTGAGGAAATGTCCAGGAGTAAGACTTTGAAAGTCATGAGAATCAGGGCTCATACTACACAATGGTCGACTATTTAAAATAGCCTCAATCTGAACCAATACAGTTATCAACTCTTCAAAGGTTAGGATTTGATCCCCCACAATTCTCTTCAGATGAGTTTTCGTGGACTTTACCCCAGACTCATGGAGTCCACCAAAATGCGGACTGGCGGGTGGATTAAAACACCACTTAATCGCTAAAGTCTCAGCAGCTTGCTGACAATAGGACACAAGGAGGTTATTTGCCCCAACAAAATTAGTGCCCTTGTCACTGTAGAGAGCAGCACATCTGCCACGTCTACCAACAAATCGGCGGAGGGCAGCCAAAAATGCATCAGTGGACAAATCAGAAACAGCCTCCAGGTGAATGGCCTTTGTTGGGAAACAAACAAAAATACACCCAGCCTTTTGACTTTTTACACCACGACGCTTGGTTAACGTGATGGAGAATGGACCCATAAAATCTACACTAACATGGGAAAAGGGCTTCACCTGGGACACTCTAAATTTAGGAAGGTCACCCATGAATGGGTGCAATGGTTTGGGATTTACCCTGGCACAACAAAAACACTTGGAAACAACACTGAATGGCACTTTTCACCGACAAAATCCAAAACTGTTGATTTAGGAGGTACTCCAATAAGCGAGGACCTGGATGTCCATGCTCATTATGGAATTTTTCAATAATCAAAGTGGTAAGCCTATGACTACGAGGCAACAACATGGGGTGTTTCACCTCATATGCTAAATCAGTGTGACGTAATCTACCGCCCACCCTGAGAACACCATGGGAATCAAGAAAAGGAGCCAACTTTCGAAGAGGCTTAGCACCACTCTCACCCTTACATATCCTTTTCAAATCTTCAAAAAAAACTTCTTGTTGTACAACTCGCACCACAACTAAAGTAGCATAATAAAGATCTGCCTCATTGAGGGCTTTAGTAGGAAAGGATAAAGAAGGATCTTTTTTCACTCGAAAAGGTCTCAAACAAAAGGCAACAATGCCCAAGATTTTACGTAAAGAGGAGTACTTAGTGAGTAACAGCTGTACTTCATCAAGGGGTATTTCTGTCACAAAAACAAAACGATTTTCCTCAGGGGGTAGATCAGCATCAAACGCATCAATTTTATGGTTCATAGGCCATGTTTCACTAGACTGGGCCAACCAGGATGGTCCAGTAAACCAAAGAGGATGGTCTATCAATTGACCAGGAAGTAAGCTCCGGGATAAGCAATCAGCTGGGTTCTCCCTACCATTTACATGGTACCAACAGCTGGGGGGAACTTTCTCTTGAATAGTCGTTACACGATTGGCTACAAAAACCTTTCGTTTTGATGGACACGATTTTATCCAAGCAAGGATAACGCTGGAGTCAGACCAAGCAAAAATCTTATCAATCAGGATGCAATGAAGATGATTGCCAACAAACTCCAATAGCTCTGCCAACAATACAGCAGCACACAATTCTAAGCGTGGAATAGAAATACTTTTCAAAGGGCACACCCTACTTTTCCCACACAAAAGGTAGATAGAAATATTTCCATCCAACTCAATTTGTCGAATATATACTGCACCACCATATGCACACATTGAGGCGTCACAAAAGCCATGCAATTCAGTGGTGACAGCATTTTGCTTCACAACATAACGAGGTATTGATATCGAAGATAATAATGGTAGTTGCGATACATAGAGTTGCCACTGTGCAACAATATCACTGGAGGGGGTATCATCCCATGAAAGACCCTGGACCCCCAAACGTTGCATTAAACACTTAGCAACCAAAACAACTGGGGCTAGGAACCCGAGTGGATCATATATCCTTGCAATCTCAGAGAGAATGTTTCTCTTGGTACAAGGTCTTTCCATGGGCATCACATCATAACAAAACGAATCAGATTTTGGACACCATTTTACCACCTTCACAACTGGGTGGTGTGGAACAAAATATGAATGGAAGTCAGGGTTAGAATTGTCCAATTTCAGAAGCCCCTGGTCTAGGTAATCCTGACCAAATTCTTTGTACACACTATACAAAGCAGGATTCCTCAATAATAATATTGAATCTACGCAATGCTTGACCTTTAGAGTCACCAAGTTCTTGAAGAGGCTCTCTGAAAGGTAAACGAACAACATATCTGCCAAACTCAGTTCCAGAATGAGTGGCAGCAAACAATTTTCCACACAAGTCCTCATCAGAGGGAAGAGGGATTTTTGGAGGGGTCGATTCTAACTAAAAGTTTTGTAAGGTACTATCCAATCCAGATTCTATAGGGGAAGACACTAAGGTCAACAAAATAATGGGTTTTTCTCCTTCTTTAAAGCCAGGCACAAGCATCTGACCAAACAAATCAACACCAATCAAAAGATCTACACTACTAGGTTGTCCAAAATTAGGATCTGCAAAATCTAAATCTTTTAGGAATGGCCACTGAATAGAATCATATTCTACAACAGTCACAGGTATGGTTCCACAAATTTTAGGAATAAGAATGGCATCACAGGAAAACAAACTATCAGGAAACTTGGACGAGCCTATTTGCAATGTTACATTGCCATCTGATGTACTAGAAATCATGCCATTTATTCCTTCAATAGGAGTTCTATTCGGAGCTACTTTAAGTCCTAACCTCTCAGCCAAAGAGACGGTTACAAAGGACGCTTCACTAGCGGAATCTAAAATTGCCTGACAAGACACAAACTTTTTGTTGACATCTACAACTAAAACTTCGGCAGTTGCAAAAGGCACATGTCTCCTCTTACGAGGTTCAGAATGGTTGCTACTGGGTGTAGCGGTACACAATGCCTGTTTGGCACCTTCACTATTAGGTATGTGGGGGCTCTCCCCTGGACAATCATCTAAAAACACAGGTCTCCTCTTACGAGGTTCAAAATGGTTGCTACTGGGTGTAGCGGTACACAATGCCTGTTTGGCACCCTCACTATCAGGTATACGGGGGGTCTCCCCCGGACAATCAACTTGGTGGCTCGGAGAGCTTTTCACAAAGTGCAACAGGGAATGGTGAAGACCCTGGCACTGGCGACACGTGGCATTTGTAGGGCATTGAGATACACCATGTTTGCCAAAGCAGTTAAAACACAATCGTTCACGCTTAACAAATTGATGGCGCTGACCTACTTCTAATTCCAGAAATCTGGTACACTTCACAAGGGGATGGTAGGGCTGTTGCTGGCAATAAACACAACCTTTATTACCAGACTGGCCTGTTCCAGTCAATAACACAGGATAGGGTGGTTTGCCACCCTTCCTAGGGGGTAGAGGAGGTGAGACCTCCTTCGGCTTATTCAAAAGAGAACTATTTTCCAAAGCCCGACAATTTTTCTCTAAGAATTTAAACAAATCTTTATAGGACGGGATTTCCTTATCACTATACTCAATCTCAAACTGAGTTTTCACTGGGGTATCAACTTTTTGCAAAAGAAGAATCATTTTAGCAAAATCTAAAAGGTCTACATCATCATAGTTTGACAATGCTTCCAAATTTTCCCCGAAAGTGGACAACAATAACCTCAAATCATGTGGGTTGCTCGATTTTGCAGAAGGGGCTTGACAAATAGACGTCCAATAATTTGTTACCAAAAGTCTTTTATTATTAAAGCGTCTAATCATTGCATCGAAGGCTACTCGATAATTATCTGAGGTTAGCGGTATGTTCCTAATTACAGATGCAGCCTCTCCCACCAGAGCGGTATTTAAGGCTTGAAATTTAGCTATTTCACTCATGTCAGCTTTATCGTGAACAAGTGACTTAAACATATCAAAAAAGGTGGGCCATTTTTTAAGATTACCGTCAAAATGGGGTACCTCTATTCTTTTAATTTCAAGACCCCTGTCCACATTTACCAGGGAATGGTTCAAAATTGTCGGTGAGGCATCTTGGTAATCTTCAGGATAGAGCTCACGACAAATCGATCTAATTGTATATTTCATTTCATCAAATTCCTGCACTAAGGTTTCCTGACTTTCCTGTATCTGATCACTACTATCTAAGCTTATAATTTCAAAATGCAAAGCATCAAATTGACTTACCAGAGAAGGCACAACTTCCCATCTGGGTTTTAACTTTTTTGCCTTCTCTGCATTGCCCTGGGCTTCGACGGCTCTATTATAAGTTGTTTTTAATTTATTAAAAACGCTATTTTGTTGTTTTTTCAAAACTTTTATGTCAGACATGACAAAGTGGTTTTTGTCAGATACAAAAAAGTAGGTTTTTTCGCGACAAATCCGCTATCAACACCCGGGTACGGTTCGCTAAGAACGTGGCAACAATCTCGCGCTTAACGAAAACAAAAAACGAAGGTAAATTTCGACGGATTTCACACAAACAAATTCGAAACCCGACGAATAATCAACAATTTTCTAACCTCGGAGGTAAACAAAACAACACGTGAAGTTGTGAGGTTAGAACACACAAACGTCAATGAAATGTCAGCCAGCAAGAAAAAAGAACGGGGGCCCGGGCCGCTGCCAAATGTCGAACGGGGGTTTTTTTGATCGCCGCACAAGGTCACATACCAAACTCAGGGCAACCAACCTTCAAAACCATGCGGACTCTAAAAAAAACCGGTACAAAAACAACAATGTCCGAATCTGGCAAAAAAAACGATAAAATGTGGTTGCTGCGAAAAAACTATAAAATTACCAGTTTTTTAACAAAAAAAACTGTAAAATCCAAAGGGCTTTTTCAAAACATCCAGTTCGAAGGACCAAATAGATATCTGAGCCCTGAAGGGGAGAAAAACTAGAGATATCCCAAAAAAATAACCCCAAAGTTAAATTCGCCCCGCCTGGGAAAACAGAGTCTATTAAACTAAAAAACAAAGGAAAAAATCGGCAACACGCTAGTAGCTTACCTTCTGTAATTCTGTAGCATTCCCAAAATTTCACTGGCGGCGCCGCGGCCCTTTCTTGCGACTGGAATTTCGGTCATCAACCCAGAAACAAGTGTGACTTCTTTTAGTTTTTTGGCGGAAGTGATTTCTTCATTCCCCTGTCACACACAGGGTGGCGCTTCAAACTCCCAGCGTGAGCAAAAAACGCGCATGATTTTAACAAAATGATCAGGTGATCAAAAAGAAAATAACTTTCAACAAAGAGAGAAATTATCACCTGATCGGAATTTTTCCCAAACAGGACTTTCTTTTTTTGAAGGTTTTTTGCAGAAAGCCCAAAAATATCAAAACAAACTTTAAGGTTAGGTTTTCCAAAAAATTCAAAATAAAACAATAAAGAAAAAATAACTGGCAGCATTAAACATAATGTTTTGCCAAACGAAATTAAAGTTGCTCTGTCATTTATTATGTTTAAATATAAAACCATAAAGTTCCTTACTGATATGAGTCCTTATAATATAGCTGAATTTTTTGACAGAGTTTAATTGCAATTTATTTTGTTTGTTTTTATTTTATTTCAATTTGTTTTATTTTTTTTTGTCCTAAAATTTTTGTGTTTTATTGTTTAAATATTTTATACTTAAATATTTTTTGTCTAATGTAACCAAATGTTTTTTTATTGCAAAGTTTTAGCATAAAATATTTGAAAAAAGGGAAAATAGTTTTAACCATATTGCACTATTTACATTACATTGTTTTAAAAGTGTTTATTTTTTAAATTATGTTTAATTTCTTTGTTTATTTCAATTCATTAGTTTTAAGAACTTTGACTCACTGTCTATGTAAATATTCATATGAAAATAAAGACTATTTCTATACAACTTAATATTTTGATATATTTTGGGTAAAAATTTGTATAAATTAGTAAAACATAAAAACTAATAAAAATAAAATAATACATAAGAAAAGTAAAATAATAATAATAATAATAATAAAAGTAAGAAGAACAATAACACACTATAAATAAAAAAATTCTTCCAGACCAGACTCAGGCTTAATTGTGCCTAAAATTGACGCGGCATTACCCCTTTGAATTGCGAGGCCTATCCGTTATGAGATGAACTTTTTGATGTTTAATTTTTCTATTCTATTCTATTTAAATACTATTTTTTTGTGACATTGCTGTTTGTTTTGTATGTATGATTTAGGACAACAAAGTAAATTTGAAGTTCCTAGGGAGTGTTCTGAAATTACAAATTATGTAATGCAAAAATTCAGGATTCCCCCCCCCTTGTAATGCATGTTCAGGAAAAAACACATTAAAAAATTATTGAGAGTAATGCAAGGCCAAATTCCCCCCCCCCCCTCTTGAGCATTATGTAATTTAAGGATAGGCCCCTATAGGAGTTGACAGTGCAAGAGGCCAAATTGAAAAAATTATTAGATTTTTAATGTTATGGTTTCAGGATCTTGTGGTTTTTGGGATGTCACTTGCACTGCTAGCTCCCTACAGAAGTTGAGACTGCAAACAGCCCACATTCATTATTTTTTATTGTTATATTGTTCTATGAATGTAAGGCTAATTTAATGTCCTGTTCAGAAGTTGACAGTGCAAATGGTCTAGAGTTACAATAATATATTCTGTATAAATTTAAGCCTAATTTAATGTCCTGGTCCCCTATTTCAGACTCTTGTGGTTCTGGAGATGGACTGTGTTAAAAAATCACTTTAGAAAAATGTATTGTTAACTGTAGAAACATGTTTAAAATATATTAAAAGTACATAGGGAAAAGGTAGGATACTTTATCATTTTGTAATATCTTGTCTATCTCATTGTCTACACACTTTTCAGCCCAGTAAAATGGAATGTAAAAAGGGGTTAAACCAGTTCTCACTCTTCTGGTGTAATTGTTTTTAGTGTTTTATTTTATATTTTTGGGGTGCTAAACACGAATCGGATGTTTTATGTTTTTATAAATATGAGATATTGCCTAATAGCTAATGTTTCAGCCTCAGTTTCAGCTGTACAAATTCGAATGAGATTGCTTAACTTTCTGCATATTTTTAAATTGTAAATAATTGTAATAAAAGTGCCTATCCCACAAGCATCCCAAAAAATTCAATAAATGATTCATTCCTTAATTAAATAAATTTTTGATTATAACTACTAAGACCTTTTTTCTTAAAGGTTGATTGCTGTAATGATATTGGTGCTAACTGACTGTCATATCTGAGGTCATATCTAAATTTAAAGTTTTCATTAAAACACTATTATATCTCAACATGGAGTCAAATCCCTCTAGGCAAAGTAATATACAATTGGTAAAATACTAGTAATAAGTCTGTTCAAACTGCACCCTGTGAATATATTAATTTAAGTTTCTCTAGAACACATTAAAATGCATTTTTTGTTAATGGGTTAATTAATTATAATTTTCTTTATTTTGGGTATTTTATGTTAAAATTGTATTCTCTGTGTGGCACTATAAAAACGTTGGTCGACATTTGCGGCACTAATAAAACGTTGTAATCACTCACTCTTTTAATTACTGAGTAATTATATGTAATTAAACAAATAACTGGAAGCAGAACTGTATTTCCCAGCTAGGTAAAACATGACATGCCGGTAACCTTTATACAGTGGAGAAGGGGGGGTTCAGAAATAAGAAAAATGTAAGCGCCACATGTGTTTTAATGCCAATGTCTTACAAAAAGGATCTTAATTTGAAATACAGTTCAACTCAAATGTTGTAGCCAAATCATTAAATTCTACTTACTTCCGAACTTCCAGATTATTTGTGTAATTAAAAAAAAACCAAAAAGAAATTGACTTATTAACAAGTGTTTCGGTTTCGCAAAAAACCTCTTTTTCTTTTAATCTAATTTTTATTATTTTCAGAACATTTTATTTTTATTTTTAAAACTCATATTTTGGGTTACAATTGGGTATAATTGGGTTGTAGTTTTACTCAATAGGTTAAGTTAAATTTAAGGCTTACAAACTAGCTATAAACTATCAATTTGGCATAGTTTAATATTTAAATTCCAAACGCATTTAATAATAATATTTCTAATTTTAATTCAATCCTCATATTACTACCGCCCTCTGCATATTTTAATTTAAATCGCGTTTTTATTCTTTTTAATAAAATTAGAATTCTAAATTCTTTTTATCAGAAGTGATGCGATTTTCCTATAGAGGGCGAAGAAACACGCCGCAAAAACAAGAGAACCTAAAAAGTCTGTCGCCATTCACACACGTTCTCGATTGGAATATTTTGAACGATCAACGCTTTTTATAAAAAATGGTGAACTCTAAAACCTATTAAATTCCTCTAAAACTCCAAACATTGAAACTCGGGAGTGCTGGACCGCTATAGAAGACTTCTGGCGAATCTGGTGCACCAGTTGCAAGAGATCATGACATCACCAGTAAGTACCTCTCCTATAAGATCGCATCATTAATATTTTTCTATTATTTCGCTCTTAAATAATCATCATATTCCAATATTATTTTTATGTCTCAATTAAATTTCACTTCAGAAAGGTACGATTTCGCGTGCGTTCGTATACCCTTCAAATGAAAGCGGAGGACTTGTTTAAATACAGTCCACTAGGCAATCTAATTTTTTGAGCTATCGGAGTGAGACATATTTTTGGTCACTTCGATCGCCGGATTTTGATTTTTATTAATTTGAAATTAAAAAATCATCCTTTCTAAAGTGAAACGCAGGTAATATTGGTAATAACATGAGGACTGTTTTTTACAAGAATTTTTAAAATATAAAAATCTAAATTTATTTACTGCTCGTGTAGTAGGTAACGCCATATCAGTTTTTTTATAAAATCCTTGGTCTCGACAGTCTAACAAAAAAGGTTTATTCGGTTGTTTTGGATCACTGATCTGAGGTCACTTCGCTATAAACATAAACGCATATATTTTCAGGAATTCTTTCAGTGGTATACTGAAAAAATGACTACGTTTATATCGCTTCTATAAATATGTAAAAAAATTATAAAAATATTTTTAAATTATTTTCGCTTTTAAACTAGCTTTGATTTACAGTTTAATTTTAATAAACGCTTTTGATATTCGCTTTTAATATACGCTTTTATTATAATACAAAATGGCAGCTGAGAAAATCAAGAAAATTAAAGTTTTTTGAATTTAATGAAATTTTAGCAGTAGCCCTAGAAGCTAAAACTGACGCCATAAAACGCAATACTTTTAAAATTTGCTTTGAGGAACTTGAAGATATTCGCGCGGAGTTTTCCAAAAAACACTACCTTGCTAAATGAAATTTTTGCTGATAAAAATGAAGTCGAATCAGCTAGGAAAAAACTTCACGATTTTCAGAAAAGTGTCACGCAAACTCAAGAAATTTTTAATGATCTTTTTCAAACTTCTGCACAGGCTTCTAGTGGTAATCGCCGTCTTACCATGAATCCATATTCTCCGGGTGGTTCGCAACAAAATGACAATATGTCTTATCATTTACCGAGGATCGATTTAATTAAATTTAATGGAGAATTGAATCAATTTCCAGCTTTTTATGATTTGTTTAAAAGCTTGATTCACGACAATCCAAATATGCAAAAATACTCTTTGCTTGTTACAAATTTGGAAGGTCCTCCAAAAGAATTGGTCACTCAATTACCCCTCTCAGACGCGAATTATCCTATTGCTTTTGAACAATTAGTAAAACGCTATAAAAATGATCGCCTCTTAGCCCAAACATATTGGAATGCCATTGAAAACGCTCCAAAAGTTAATTCTGAAGACCCTTTAGCTCTCAGAAATCTACTTGATATTTTTACAAAAAATCTCGAGGCTCTTAAAACAGTTGGTTTAGAACCTGATTTTTGGGATTTTATTTTAGCGCAAAAACTGCTTAAATCGGTTGACCATTATATTCAAACCCGCTTTGAAGTTTTTCACGGAAAACCTACGGAAATTCCTTCCTATAGGAGTATCTACAATTTCTTTGATCAACATTGCAACGCTCTTTTTACTGTAAACGCTAGTTCCTCATTTAATATGCAAGTTTCTCTTAGAAATAAACCCGCAAAATCGCAAAATAATAATTTTAAAACGCAATCCACGCATCAATATAACACGCGACAATCTCCACGTGCCTTTTTTGGTACAAATAATTCGCCACAAAATCAAACCCCTCAAAAATTAAAATGCCCAATTTGCACTCGCGATCACGCTTTAAGTTTATGTCCAAATTACGTTTCTAAGTCTCCTCAAGAAAGATTTAATTTTCTGAAGGATAAAAAATGGTGCATAAATTGTACTTCTAATATGCATCGCACTTTCCAATGCAAAAGCACACATTCATGTCGATTTTGCCAGAAAAGACATCACAGTTCTTGTCACTTTAATACTCTCGATATAAACGCACCCACTGCCACTGAAACAATTTCAGGCGTCGCGACATCCAGCCGCGAAGCGCGCATGCAGCAACAACCAACGGTCGAAAATTCCCAAAATAACGGTGGCGCATGCTATTCGTCTTCTATGAATAATTCCGCTGTACTTTTATCAACCGCGATTTTTGAAATCAAAGATGTTAGGGGAAATTTTCAGACTGTTGGGGAGTTTTGGATACTGGGTCGCAGCTCTCATTTTTATCCTTGAAATAAATAAATTAGGGTTACGCCGCGTATACGTGACTACTGAAGTCCAGTGGATTGGTGACACGCATTTACAGTGAAAATTGGATTCTGTAAATTTAATTATCAGGCCTTGTAATGACACGCAAACTTTATCGGTTAATACTATAATTTTGCCGCAAATATGCTCTTCAGTTCCTAGCAGTGAGATTAAAATAAACGACTGGAAAATAATTAAAAATTTGAATCTCGCGGACCCGAACTTTTATAGACCGGGAGCTATTGACATTTTAATCGGAGCTGATTTGTTTCCTTATATAATTCAAGATGGATGAATTTTTGGAAATAATCAGGAACCGATTGCGCTAAATACCATTTTTGGATATATTTTAATGGGAAAAGTTAATTCTCTCGCTACGCAGCAAATTTCACAATCATTTTTTTGTCAAATTTCAAATAAAATGCTAAATGATTCGCTTATAAAATTTTGGGAAATAGAAAATATCCCTGAAACGAAACGTATTCTTTCACCTCAAGATGATATGTGTGAAAAAATATTTCAAAATACGTAATGATGAAGGACGCTATATTGTAACTCTTCCTTTTCGCGATTATATTGAACGGATTTTTCCAAATAGTCGTGATCTTGCGCTAAAGAGGTTTCTCTCGCTAGAAAGAAGGTTAATAAAAATGCCGGAAACTTATAAAAAATATTCCGATTTTATGGAAGAATATTTAACACTTGATCCCATGGAATTAATCGAAAACCGGGAAGTTACTGAAAAAAGTTATTACATTCCTCATCATCATATTGAACGCCCTGAGAGCTTATCAACTATGCTTCGAGTCGTTTTTAATGCGAGTACAGTTATGCAATCAAATAACCAAAACCTCTCCTTAAATGATACTCTTTACGCTGGTCCTAAATTGCAAAAGGACATTTGCAGCATTTTACTTAATTTTCGATTACACGAAGTAGCTCTTTGTTGCGACATTTCTAAAATGTTTCGTGGAATCTTAATTGCACCTCAGCACCAGGATTATCAAAGAATCCTGTGGCGTTCTAATAACTCTAAACCTATTTGCGATTATCGTTTAAAAACTGTGACATATGGTACTACCCCCGCTCCTTATTTAGCTCTTAGAGTTTTACAGCAATTGGCTGAAGATGAAAAACAAAATTTTCCTCGCGCTTCTCAAGTCTTAATGTCTGACAATTTTGTCGATGACTTTGTAACTGGCGCTAGCTCTGTACAAGAAGCTATTTCGCTTCAAAAAGAGCTATCTTGTTTGCTTAACTCTGGAGGGTTTAAGCTTCATAAATGGGCTAGTAATAACAAAAAAGTTTTAGAATACTTGTCTGAACCCGATATAAACCCAACCGGGCTTTCTTTAGATACGGACGAAGCCACTAAAATTTTAGGTCTTAGATGGCAGCCTTGTTCTGATTATTTTGCTTACTCGGTAGAACCCTTGAGTCGCGAATGTACCAAACGCAATATACTTTCTGAAATTTTTAAAATATATGACCCTTTAGGTTGGCTCGCGCCAGTAACCATTTTAATAAAATGTCTAGTTCAAGAATTTTGGAAACTTAAATTAGACTGGGATTCCGAAGCACCTGTTGAAATTATTCGACTTTGGGAACGTTATAAATCGGAACTACCCTTATTCAAAGATTTTCGCTTGCCTAGATTTATAAATATTTTTTCTGGTAATGCACGCATTGAAATAATCGCATTTTCGGACGCTAGTAATAAAGCTTATGCCGGAATAGTATATTTACGCGTTATTTACAAAAATGAAATATATATGAAATTAGTTCACTTTGTTTTAACCACTTTTAGTCCCGCTTGAAAATACATCAAGTTTTTGCTTTTAGTGACTCACACACTTTCTTGGATAAGAGCGCACCCTTCTTGCTGGAAAACATTCGTTCAAAATCGTGTTACACAAATTCAAGATAAAGTACCGCCCAAAAATTGGTCATACATCTCAACGTCACAAAACCCCGCAGATGTTGCTTCAAGAGGAGTTTATCCCAGTGAATTAATTAATCACAAAATATTTTTTAACTGCCCTGATTTTTTGAGACAATCTTATGAATACTGGCCTAAAGACTGTGAACTAAATGACTCTCCTCAAACTCTTTTAGAGGAGAAATCATTGCCTAATTTAACTTTAATTGCAACGCAAAATACAGCTCCTAATTTTTTGGACACGCTTTTAATGGAAAACTCTAATTTTTCTAAAATGTGTAGAGTTTTAGCCTATATTTTACGCTTTTTAAATAATAAATTTTTCTTAAAACCGTCTAATTTAAAAATTAATGAAGATTTTCTGACATTTGTTGAAATAACAAACGCAATTCATTTACTCATAAAAAATGAACAGTCAATTTATTTCTCAGAAGAAATTCACGCTTTAAAAAACAAATTAAAACTAAATAAATCAATGCAAAAATTAAATTTATTTTTAGATCCTCACGATTTAATCAGAGTAGGGGGCAGATTGCATCACTCCTCTCTGCAATACGACAAGAAACATCAAATTTTATTACCACGCAAGAGTAAACTCACCCTCATGATTATCGAACATTTCCATATAAAATATCTTCATGTAGGAGTGAGGACGGTACATTTTTTTGCTTAGTTAATTGTACTGGATCATTGCCGCAAAACGCGAAATTGCACATGTTTTATCAAAATGTATAATATGTTTGAAATGCAATCCTAAGTCGGTTCAGCCTATGATGCCGTTTCCCCGCGTATCTCAGTTGAGAGCATTTTTGCACACCGGTGTTGACTACGGAGGTCCAATAAATATAGTCATGAGTCGACATCGTGGAAATTGTACTACGAAGGCTTACATATGTCTGTTTGTTTGCCTAAGTACTAAGTGCATTCATATAGAAATAGCAAGCGATTTGACCGCTGATTGTTTTATTGCTGCGCTTCGCAGATTTGTTGCGCGCCGAAACTACGTATCCGATTTGTATAGTGATAATGCAACTAACTTTTTCTCAGCTAACCGCAAGCTTTTACAGCTCGATTCTACGCATCCCATTAAATGGCATTTTATCCCGAGTAATAGTCCAAATTTTGGAGGACTTTGGGAGTCAGGAATCAAGTCAGTTAAAAAACACTTGATCCGCTTAATAGGACATCAAATATTAACTTTCGAAGAACTATACACTGTAACTTGTCAAATCGAAGCGATTTTAAACTCGCGTCCTCTCACTGAAATTTCTAGCGATACAAATGATATTTCCGCGTTGACCCCAGGTCATTTTTTATCTCTGGAACCGCTAAGTGCCGTTCCTGACGCAAATTTTATTGATCTTAAAATAAATCGTCTCACCCGTTGGCAGCTCCTCCAACGAATCCACCAAGATTTTTGGAGACGCTGGCAACAAGAGTATCTCCATACTCTACAACAAAGGAGTAAGTGGTTGGAACCCACTTCAACTCCTGAAGTTGTACGCTTAGTTATAATTAAAAACGATTTATTACCGCCCCTTCAGTGGCAACTCGGCAGAGTGGTTGAAATTTTTCCCGGTAAGGATGGGATAAATCGAGTAGCCTCTGTCAAAACCAAGGATAGTTTGTTAAAGAGACCAATCTCTAAACTGTGTCTTTTACCTATTGGCCCCTTGGAAAATGCATAGCATTTTCGGCCGCCAGTATGTTTCGGTTTCGCAAAAAACCTCTTTTTCTTTTAATCTAATTTTTATTATTTTCAGAACATTTTATTTTTATTTTTAAAACTCATATTTTGGGTTACAATTGGGTATAATTGGGTTGTAGTTTTACTCAATAGGTTAAGTTAAATTTAAGGCTTACAAACTAGCTATAAACTATCAATTTGGCAAAGTTTAATATTTAAATTCCAAACGCATTTATTAATAATATTTCTAATTTTAATTCAATCCTCATATTACTACCGCCCTCTGCATATTTTAGTTTAAATCGCGTTTTTATTCTTTTTAATAAAATTAGAATTCTAAATTCTTTTTATCAGAAGTGATGCGATTTTCCTATAGAGGGCGAAGAAACACGCCGCAAAAACAAGAGATCCTAAAAAGTCTGTCGCCATTCACACACGTTCTCGATCGGAATATTTTGAACGATCAACGCT
The DNA here is from genome assembly GCA_963576565.1 of Aspidapion aeneum. Classification (NCBI taxonomy): domain Eukaryota; kingdom Metazoa; phylum Arthropoda; class Insecta; order Coleoptera; family Brentidae; genus Aspidapion; species Aspidapion aeneum. The sequence goes on from OY755038.1 coordinate 89,410,454, forward strand.
TTTTATAAAAAATGTTGAACTCTAAAACCTATTAAATTCCTCTAAAACTCCAAACATTGAAACTCGGGAGTGCTGGACCGCTATAGAAGACTTCTGGCGAATCTGGTGCACCAGTTGCAAGAGATCAAGACATCACCGGTAAGTCCCTCTCCTATAAGATCGCATCATTAATATTTTTCTATTATTTCGCTCTTAAATAATCATCATATTCCAATATTATTTTTATGTCTCAATTAAATTTCACTTCAGAAAGGTACGATTTCGCGTGCGTTCGTATACCCTTCAAATGAAAGCGGAGGACTTGTTTAAATACAGTCCACTAGGCAATCTAATTTTTTGAGCTATCGGAGTGAGACAACAAGATAAAATTTTGAAAGATTCCTAAATGAATTAAAATAACACAAATAGATAACAATTTATAGGTAGACAGACATCTCCAACAGGTCATAGTGTACCCACATTTGAGTCAGTAGTGCGGGGACTCAATTACCTACTTAATGGTTGTTAAAAAGAAAATACACTCCAAAATCATTCCATCATGGGGGAGATCTGGACCAAATATCTGCTGTCATCATTCTACATTGGATAGAATGAGGCAGACAGCAACCCAGTCCGAGATCTACCCCATGAGGTTAAAAAAATGTAAAAAAAAAACAAAAAAAATATAACCTCATTTTGCGCTACTCTATCTCTCTTTTATCTCTGCAAAGTTGGTTTACTGGATTGCACAAATAACACAGATCTTAGTTCATCTTGTTTATTTTAATGGTAAAACCTGAGATTGTACATGAAAATGATCATAGCAATAGCAAAGAAAAATAAAATAAATTATTGCAAAATATCAAGGCAATTGCAATTTCACAGGAAATTCGACTTAACTATGCCGCAAAACCTTGATTATGGCGTCATATTCATTTCCTTGCGTTTACAAGAAATATCAAAAATACACTGGAAAATTATAAAAAAAATGGTACCTAAAATGTTTACTGGCTCCTGCCTTGGTTCTTGTATTATTTTCTAATTACTATGTTATTTTCTGTAAACCTGGAAAAGTGGTGTTCCTCCAGGCATTCTCCCTGCTCCTCTGTGTCGTTGTCCTGTTCGCGCCCTCCCTAGTGCTTGCTTAGCACATCACGCTAGGGTAGTACATAGGTTTTTAATAAGTGTTGGATAGTTGCCCGAGCGTAGAACCCTGTGGAAAATGAAATATTCCTGGAATTCGTCGGTTTTGCACGAGGTTCCCCTACCCAGAGTAACCTAAATCAAGAACCCCATGACGACTCAATAAAATAAAGCAGATGTCAACAGATGAACTAAAACAACCCTACATACCTTTTCCAGGGTTACAGCTGGCTCGAACCTTGTTCCACCAGCACAAATGTCCAGTTGATGGAGTGGAAAGCGCTGTAGACAAAGGAGAAAAACAATATATAGTTTATAGTTAAGTTTTTATCCAAAACGTGGTTTAAAAAATATATAAAACTCCAAAAATTCCACACGTCTTTTGTAGAAAAATTACATTACACAACGAACAATAGTTACAATTTGGGAGGCACTCGGAACTTAATATTATCTTAGAGAATCCCCAAAATAAAAACCAATTCTTTTCAGTAGAAATGGCGCAGGCCGCCTTGAGTCCCTCAATCCAGAGGATGTGGGACCTACGCAAAATACTCAGCACTGCACACGGTCCCACAATTTACCGTTTTTGGTATAATTCTGCAGTGCCAATAACCAAAAAAAATCAATGGCGATCCCAAAAAACGGCCAACGACCCAGCCAATTCTTTAGGAAAAGAGAGAGGACACCTTGTCCGAAAAAAAAATGAACAAGCCGGAAATCTTTTCTTAATTGGGTGGGGCAACAATACCAACCAAATTTTCCCGGTAAAATTCAAATAAAAATGCAAACCCATTTATAAAAACACTCGCAAACAAAAATTCTCCAGCGGTTGGGTTTGTAAGCTTGCCCAAAAACCCGCCAGTTTTAAACTACCCAATGAGAAAGCACACTAGTACTTCAGTACAAGTCTGTACGGGGCAGCATCAATCAAGGGAATATTCTAAACCCGTCTACTGCGCATTGAGGTGTTGTCGGATCTATTTCTACGGATTTTTATTTTTATAAACGAGGAAACCATCAACTGCAAAATCAATTACTGGAAATCAGAGCATGCATCAAACCCAGGAATATTCGAACACTCAACCAATTCCTATACGAGTAAAGCCATACTAAGTGTAGAATTTAGTTGCATTTTAGTTATATTTTTAGTCAAAAGTTTCCTTTGCTCTTTATATATGTTTTCTTTAAGATTCATATATTTTGACGCCATTTTTGTAAAATATTTTTACATTAATACAGGTGTTTTTGAACGTGAACATACGCCATCGAACCACTGCTTAAACTCGACATGACGATGCTCAGATGTTAAGTTTTCTTCCGTTGTTCAATCCGACTAACTGAGTTAGATATTAACTTTATTTAACCATGATTATATATTAATTTATATAATATAAAAATACGCTTTTGTTTATTCTTCCAGTCCTGGTTTTTATCCCTCGTCGTCTATCCCCAATTTACAAAAGTGCATAACTTGTATTTATTTTATCTTCTCCTTATCAAAGTAGTAAAGATATCAAAGTGGGCGGAGCCTCAGTTGTTTCTGGTCGAACCTTGGACCTGCTTTCGTGCTACCAAAACTAGCTAATCCGTGAAGAAGAAGAGGTTCGGAAGAGAAATCATTGTCCTAATATCCTCGAAAATATAAATAAACGAACGTCGAAATACATGAACGTGTGTTCCCGCTGTTACTGAAAACATCGTAAATGATTTGTGAAGTGGCAACGCCGCCATGTCCACATTTTATACCGAGCAGAACAGCTGTTTATTTATTTCGTAAACGTCAAAGAAAACTACAAAATTCCAAAGATAAACAAAACAATAAAGAGTTTTTATGTGATTTTTCCCGAAACCTGTGATCTCAAATTCCAATTAGAATGCCTAAATAATGACGCACAGTCCCTACAATAGGGACTTATTGAGCGTGCCAGTTCAATGTGTTACTATAATAAGGGAAAACCTTATTTCAAGCCTTTAACGACTGTGTGCAAAAAGAGTTATTGGACGTCGCTTTCTGGCCTTTTGTTTTCCCTTATTTCTAAAGCCCGGAATACATGATACCATTTGCTTGCGATTCTTTTCAAAAACGCCGCTTATTTAGCAACTTAAAGGAATGATTTTGCTTGTGTCTGCTTTACGCACTTTTTACAAATTGTTTTGTCTCCAAAGTAAAGCACTAAATCAGTTTTAATCAAAACGAAATCGCGATCGATTCGCCAACGATATCGTGTAGTTCGTGCTTAACCTTAAAATTTTGCCACAGCTTATGTCACTGACAACAAGTCAAAAAATTGTCATTGTGTGTCATTGTCATTTTTTGTTTCTTTAACAGGGACTTGCATCTTCGATTTTAACGGTCGTTTAACGTTAAACGTCGTTAATTTTTGTTGCACCATATTTAAACGGAAGTTTAAAGGGTCTTAAATGAAAAAATTTTACTTGCTGAAGACAACTTTGTTCTTTACGATGATCAGGGATACGGGCTGATGGAGCTTCTTATAACTCTTTTTTCAGGAGCACCACAAATTCTAACGCAACAACAGCAGCATTTTAACCAAACAATAAAGTTAATGAGGGTAGCAGTAAAGTCGGTTTTCTCCAAAACTGCAAGTTTTACTTTTGTTGATTTTAAGAAAAACCAAAAATTTTTGCTCCAAGATTTAGAATCTTATTGAAAAGTTACAACTCTTTTAACAAATGCTCATACTTGTTTGTATGGTAGTCAACTTGTTACCTATTTTAACATTGCTGCCTCTGATTTGGAAGTATATTTTAGGCTATAAATTTATAGTAAGAGTATAGATCTTTATCAGTTTTTTTTTATAGGGTCAAGTATTTTTGATAAAAAATTATTTTTAATCGAAGTACAAGTTATTTTTTTAAATGCAGCTATATTCCTGTTTTACGTCAATGCGAAAAATCGAGACATGCAGTATTTATGGTTTTCTTATATGATTAAGTTTTATGATTTTTTTATAGATAGTTAGAGGCCCTCGAGACATTTTGACAGTCGTTCTACACCACATGAAATATATCGAGGGCCTCTTATTTGTACTGTCTGGGAGGAACACAAAACGGCCTCTCAAAAACAAAAACTTTTGTTTGGTGATCCGTAGTAACATAAAAAAAAAACATGACAGATATATACCCGAGAAAATGCATTGGACGTGTTGCAGACGGGGATCACTCGTATCCTCATGATCGACGTTGGAGAAAGTGGAAACCAAACAGTTTTAACAAGTTCCCAACGAAAGCCTCAAACCATCAGTATAATTCAATGCCGGTAGGGTTATTTTCCCTCGGAGTAGTTGTTTCTAGTGGTTTCACACAACTTATGCTCTACACGGAGCTATCGCCTACATTCACCTGAGGATGGCCCAAAAGGTCGAAACCGGTCCGGTCGTGGATTGGCATGGAACATTTGTTCCTGACTATCGGGACGTGTTGCAGACGGGGATCACTCGTATCCTCATGATCGACGTTGGAGAAAGTGGAAACCAAACAGTTTTAACAAGTTCCCAACGAAAGCCTCAAACCATCAGTATAATTCAATGCCGGTAGGGGTATTTTCCGTCGGAGTAGTTGTTTTTGGTGGTTTCACACAACTTATGCTCTACACGGAGCTATCGCCTACATTCACCTGAGGATGGCCCAAAAGGTCGAAACCGGTCCGGTCGTGGATTGGCATGGAACATTTGTTCCTGACTATCAGGACGTCTTGCAGACGGGGATCACTCGTATCCTCATGATCGACGTTGGAGAAAGTGGAAACCAAACAGTTTTAGTTCTAACCTTATTTTGCAAACTTGATTTGTTTAAATATGGCAAAATAACAGTTTTTAATTTTTGTGTAGGCAGTTTTGTGGTTATCTTAGGCTACTAACTAAATAGTAAATTATATACCAAGAGACAAAAGTGGCTCTTTTTATCTCTAGGCGAAATGAGGGATAAAAAGTGCACTTTTAATCCCTAAAGTACGAAATATATTTATATATAAAACTTAATAATAAAAAACCATAAAAATTATTCACCAAAAATTTACATAGGACAAAAAGAGAAATTAAAAAATATTAATAATATATAATTATATAATTTCTAGTAAACGAACAATAATTTTTTGCTGAGAAATGAGATTATTGTTTATGTTTTCTTTTTTTTTAAATTCCTGCCTTAACTTCTCCTTTTCCAGTTCAAACTTTTGGGTTCTTTCTTCCCACTCTTTTTTTAGCTTTTGCTCTTCCATCTCAGCTATTTTTTCTGCTAGTGCAACCTTTCTTTCTTCTAAACGCAATCGCCTTTCTTCTAAATCCAATTCTCAGGATTGTATTGTTTGATATCTTTCTTGTTTCTCGCTCAGATACCTCAAACAACCTATTTTGTGGGCTCTCTTCACTTGAGTCGAGTCCTTGAAGGAACTAAAAACATCAATATAGAAACTTTCTTATTAAAAATAAATTTTTTCACAACTGCAAGTGCGAAAAAGTTTTTCACACGCTATGTGAAAAATACTAGTTCCAGAAATTGTCGCATGTGAAAAACTTCATTCTCAGTTTTAAATGATTTTTTATATCTCACGGGGCAAACCTGCAAACGCTGTGTTTGTCTGCGGCTATGTGTATGTCTATCTGTTTGATTAAAAACCAACATTTTCTACAACTTGTTAATATCTTAAGATCGACCTATTTTCAACTAAAATGTTATCAGTTTGGTAATTAACTTTTTTAGACTTCTTATTAGTACAAAAATTTATTTTTTACAACTACCTCTGAAAATATGTTTTACACACGTTATGAAAACTCTTAACTTTGTGACTTCCACACAGCGTGTGACAAAGTATTTCGCACCCCAAACAGCACGGAAAAGTTTTTCGCATGCTTTTACGTTTCGACAATTTTACGGATCGACTTGAAATTACGCTTTTTTTACATTATTTTGGACTATATTATTTTCGACAAATTTACGGATCGAAAAAACTATGTTTCGTTTAAATTATTTTTGTCTATTTCATTTTGGATTTTTTTATTTTCGACCAAATTACGGTTCGACCTTTTTTTATTTGACATTTCTATAATATGGCGCCGTGAAAAATTTGTAGCTCAAGCCTATCGAGTACAATTTGCCGAGGTATAAAAAGACACTTTAGTCACGTTGTTTTTGCACTTCTATTAAAATTGTTTAAAAAAATCCGGCTAAATTAAATATTTGTACGTTACGGCACTAAATTTTATCAGTTTACACGTTACCACTTGAAAACGGTGAGAGATACTTACTAACCCAAACGTCGTGTTTAAAATAAATAAAGACAATGGAACTCCGAAATGTTATTTCTACTAAATTTCATGTTCTGAAAAAGCGTTTTTATTCCCTGTGTGTGCAAAAAAACTTTAAACCAAAGCAAACCCAACCGAACAAAACTTACCAAAACTTTCAAGGTCATAAAAGTCTTAATTTTCCACCGGTTTGACCTTATCCATATTTTGTAGGTATTTGTCGCGGGCAATTTTGCCCGACTGTGTAATTTTTCTAGTGTATTTTTTGTAATGATAAAATTCTTAGGAAATTTATTTCCAATGCAGAAGAAAAAGCTCATCTTTTTCACAAGTTGTTTCTATTCCAGATCTGCAAATTGTGTAAAAATATAACTTAGATGACACTCTTGGGTGTCGTTGAGTTAAAAAGACCCTCCTGGAGGTTTCCTAATTTTTATATAGTCCTATGTCATTAACCTTTAACCTTTATTCAGGGTTTTTCTGTACCTAACCAGAGCTTGCAGAGACTATAAGTATAGGCTAAAATCAGACCGTGTTATATTTAATCTAAGCCCAAAATCATTTAGAAATCGAATAAAAAAATTATGCATATTGTTACGGGTTCACAACGACAAATTAAAACTTGCAATTGTTGAAAACGATACGTCAATTTATTTCGACAAATTATGTACAAAAACACGCACTTAAACTTAGTAATAACTTGCTAATAATTCACTACTATAATCGGTCTATTAACTTCGTGATAATCTCACGACCACTACCAGCACGCTATCTGTGACTGACTGCCTGATGCGCGACCCCGGCCCTATATATAGGATCGTCCATCTCTCTCGAACTTTCCGGCAGCCTTCGACGTCCGGAAAGTTCCCGCACTACCGCGACCGCAAGCCACAGACAACGCAACTAAAACCTAGACTAAGAATACAACCTTAAGATAAATCGACCTAATACACTAAACCTAAATAAATTCCAATTATAAAATTTAAATAACTTAAATTTGTAACACTATCCTCCTCTTCAGGTTTGATCGTCTCGATCAACATGTCCCAGGTAAGGTTTTAATCTGTCTAGATGAACAACTTTCATCTTGGACTTCGGGCTTCTCTGGATTCGGTAGACTACATCATTAATTCTCTTAACAACTTTATAAGGTCCTTCCCATGGTGATGTCAACTTAGGTGATCTTCCTTTCTTGCGTTGAGGATTGTATAGCCAGACTTGATCATTCTCTTTGAACCCTGAAGAGTTTGCTTTCAGGTCATATCTCGCTTTCATGCGGTCACTGGCTATTTCTATTCGCTCTCTAACCACTTCATGGATATCGTGCAGCTTTTGCCTTAAACGTTCGACATAGTCATTAACCTCTAAGTGTGCTTCAAACAATGGAATATATTGGTCCCAATCTGTTTGGTGCTCATCAACAACTTTGCAAAGATGTTCCTCTATTGTTTTATTAAATCTTTCAACCATGCCATCTGACTGCGGATGCAAAGCAGTAGTCCGTGTTTTATGTATTCCTAAAAGGTCACAGAGATTCTGGAAGAGCTTTGATTCAAAGTTTCTTCCTTGATCTGAATGTAGTTCCAAAGGAATGCCAAATCGGCTGAAAACATCATTTACCAGAACTTCTGCAACTGTAGCGGCCTCTTGGTTAGGCAAAGCAAAAACTTCTGGCCATTTGCTAAAATAATCCATGACAACAAGGATGTATTTGTTGCCCTTTTTAGTTTCTGGAAATGGTCCGGCCACATCAATAGCAATGCGTTCGAATGGCAGACCTACGTTATATTGTTTCATTTGACCTCTGGACCTTGTTTTGGGACCTTGGCTGGCTGCACAAGTCGAACATCGGCGGCACCAGTTTTTCACATCTTGAAAGTAATTGACCCAATAAAATCGGTTTCGAATTTTGTCCATGGTTTTATTTATGCCTAGGTGCGCGCCTGATTTTCCACCATGGCATTCGGCCATTATATTGTCTACCATGCTCCTAGGAACCACTACTTGATTAATCACAGTAAGGCCATCGGCACTTTCCCAGGCACGTTTAAGGATGTTTTCTTCTACTATCAGTGAATCCCATTGTGCCCACAGTGATTTGAATATCACCCCTTGGTTTGCGATATCTTGCCATGATGGTCGTGGCTTGTTCTCTTCTTTCAATCGCAAGATAGGTCCTACATCTTTGTCGTTAAGTTGTGTGGTTCTAATCGAAGCCGACATCCATTCTTCATCTGGTTCTAACTTTATCTGGCGCACGTAGGTAATTCCTTCTTTCTGGTCAATTTTCCTGCAATGTTTACAATCCTCGGGGCAAGGTCTTCTGGACAATGCATCTGCATTATTATGCATCCTTCCTGCTCGGTGCTTAATTTGATAATGGTATTGTTGTAGCTTTTCTATCCATCTCGCGACTTGCCCCTCAGGTTGTTTCATTTTCATGAGCCACTGTAACGCAGCATGATCCGTTCTAATCAGAAACTCTTGTCCGTAGAGATATTTGTGAAAGTGATCTACGGATTTAACTATGGCTAGGAGCTCCTTTCTAGTAACACAATAATTTCTCTCTGGTTTGGATAGCTTCTTGCTGAAAAATTCGATGACCCGTTCTTCTCCATCTTGTACTTGGGAGAGTACTGCTCCTATGCCATCGTTGCTCGCATCAGTATCTAATATGAATTTTCCTTTTGGAATGGGATATGCAAGAATCGGACTAGAACATAATGCTGCTTTTAGTCTTCTAAATGCTTGGTCACATTCGGTATTCCATTTGTAAGAAGCTTTATCTTCTGTAAGTCTATGTAACGGAGACGCTATTTTGGCGAATCCTTCTACAAATCGTCTGTAGTATGTACACAGACCCAAAAAGCTTCTCAATTCTCAATTCATGTTCTTTTCGTCGGTATGGATGCCTTCTCGGGAAACGACGTGACCCAGGAACTCAACTTTTTCTTGGAACAGAAAACATTTCTTTGAGTTTAATTTAAGATTTGCGTTCCTGATTCTTGAGAATACTTCTCGTAAATTATCTAGATGTTCTTGAAATGATTTCCCCATTACTATGACATCATCCAAATAGACTAGGCAGGTTTTCCAAGTAAGGCCTCGTAGAACGACTTCCATTAGTCTTTCAAATGTAGCTGGGGCATTGCACAGGCCAAATGGCATCACATTAAACTGATAAAGTCCACTTCCAGCAGAGAATGCAGTCTTCTCTTTATCTCTTTCAAAGATTCCTACTTGCCAATACCCACTTTTCAGGTCAAGAGTAGAAAACCAATATGATCCTGCCAATGTTGTTAATGTGTCGTCTATTCTTGGCAGTGGGTAACTATCTTTCTTGGTCACATCGTTAAGTTTCCTGTAGTCGACACAAAATCTAGTACTTCCATCGTTTTTAGTGACCAACACCACAGGAGATGACCAAGGACTTGATGACTCTTCAATAACACCGTCGCTGAGCATTTTATTAATGAGATTGTGAACTTCTTCTTGTTTGGCCATTGGTAGTCTTCTTGGGGGTTGTCTTATCGGTTGGGCATCGCCAGTGTTGATAGCATGTTGAATAAGGTTTGTGCGTCCCGAACTACTCCTAGTTTCGAAGATATTACTTTGCTCTTCTATAAACTCTCTCGCTTTACTAAATTCTTCTGGAGTGAGATGTTGCCAAGTTGACTCAAATTGCTGAAGTACCTCCATTGGTAACTTGCTTGTATCCTCGGAAGTTGGCTCTTCACATCTTGTTACTTTCTGTACTGGTTCAAATAATGCTACCACCTCCCCCTTATTAATTTTGAGACTATTTGGGAAAATATTGGCGACTCTAATCGGGATGTCTTTATCGGTTTTAACTAGTGATTTTGCAACGAGGTAGGTGTTGGGTGTGTTTTGTTGGCTTATGAGTCTGACGCAGCTTGATGTTTTACTTTCTAGCCTCCCAAAAATTATGGTCTCACTGTTACCGACTAGTCTTGTTGTGCATACTGCCACCACCTTTATTGGTTCTTTATTGATGTGACTATTTGACAAAATGAACTCTTCGTTCCCAAATCTTAGGGTATTAAGTTTATTATCAAACGCAAATCCAGGTTTACTTATCAGGTCCATTCCCAAAATAAATTCGTCTTCTATGTCTGCAACTAATACCGAGTGGCGAATCTTCAACCTCCCCAGCTGTAGGTCTATGTCTGTCTGCCCCAACACGTCGGCGGATTCTCCAGTCACAGTTTTATATCTCGTTGCAATTTTGAACTTAAGCAATGATATGGCAGCACCAGTGTCTACTGTTATATTAACTTTTCTTCCATTAATAAGTCCGTCGATGTTAAGACTGTCAGCAGTATGTTTTAAGCTCTTGATAGAGTAAATTTTGGGGGCTAAATTCCCATTAGCCAACACCCGCCCCTCTGCGTTGACTAGTTTTAGTTTTCCTGATCTCTTCTTCGGTACTCTGTCCCAGTAGATGGTGAGCGAGACCTCATTTGGACACGACAATCGCGTTGAATATGCCCTGTACGTCCGCATCTGAAACACTTTACATTTGGAGGGGATCGTCTGCTTTCTTTCAAAGAATCAATCTTCTCTATCAGTGACTGAAACAGTTGGTTTAGCGTTTTTAAGTTGACCTCCTCTCCAGTGCTCATTTCTTCTCCCTTCTGAATTGAAACAGCTCTTACTTTTGGCCTGGACATATTATTTGATGATTCAATTTCAAGGGCTCGAATCAACACTTCACTGCTGTTTTGGAAGCGTTCTCGACGAAGTACCTTTGCTAAGTCCGTGTCTCGCAAGCCGTTAATAAAGCGATCTACCGTAAAGGGATCTCTGTAATTTTCTGGCATTTCTGGGTAAGCCAAGTACATCAGCCTCCTGATATCCGCTTCATACTCTTGTAATGACTCCCCTGTTCTTTGTTGGCGAATATTTAATTCTGACCAATGCAAATTTCGTAAATGTTCATCTCCATATCTTCTTTCTAAAGCTGCCACTAAAGCATTGTAACTCTGTTTTTGTTCCGCTGGAATAGACCGTAAAAGTCCAAGAGTAGGTTCTCGTAGAGCTACTAACAAAGCTCTAGCTTTTTCGTCATCGTTCCAACTATTTGCAGCGGCGGCAGCTTCAAATTGTTGTTTGTAGGTAGACCAGGAAGACGTACCATCAAAATTTGGAGGCTTAATGTTTTGGTTGGAATTCACAACACATCCCTGAGCTTTCATTTTGTTGTGTTCTTTTTGGAGCTGTATAAGCTGTTTTGACACGTCCTGGAATTTTTCTTCCATGGTTTGAAAAACTTCTTCTCTAACATTCTGTAGTTTGGTCTCCACTTTTTCTTCTACATTCTGCATTCTATGAGTTATGTCTTCCTTAAGGTCTTCGGTTGCTGTCTTGAACTCCTCTCTCAGCTGTTCAGAGTTGCTCTTTATTTGATCGAAGTTTTCTTGAATGCCATCTAATCTTTGCTGAAATGTCTGTTTCATGTCGTTCTGGTTTTGTTCCATAGTCTGCTTCATGTCGTCCATGGTGTGTTTCATATCGCCCTGGTTTTGTTCAATGGTCTGTTTCATGTCGTTCTATTTTTGAGCCATTTGAGCTGCTAGAGCCTGCATCATTTTAGTTAAATCTTCCATCTTGGCCGATCCTTGTCTAGTAAGCATCAACTTCCTGATAAATCACTTAAAACGTCTATTTTAGGGCTATAAAGCGAATGTCGAAGTCGGTTTTTCAATATCTCTTCCAATTCTTAAATAGAACCTAATGGAATGTTCTGGAATATACTGGTAGATGCTACTCTTTCTGCTACTAGGCAAATGTAGAAGTCACTTTTTGATTATCTCTTTTGGTTCTCGAATAGACCGTCGTAGAATGTTATGGAATATTCTAGAAATAATTTCTAATTCTTACTTTTAAACTAACTAAGCTACTGTCGAAGTCGGTATTTGTATATCTCTTCTAGTTTTTGAATAGAACGTCGTAGAATGTTATGGAATCTTCTAGAAATTCTTTCTAATTCTTACTTTTGAAATAACTAAACTAATGTCGAAATCAGTATTTGTATATCTCTTCTAGTTTTTGAATAGAACGTCGTAGAATGTTATGGAATCTTCTAGAAATTCTTTCTAATTCTTACTTTTGAAATAACTAAACTAATGTCGAAATCGGTATTTGTATATCTCTTCTAGTTTTTGAATAGAACGTCGTAGAATGTTATGGAATCTTCTAGAAATTCTTTTTAGTTCTTACTTTTGAAATTACTAAGCTAATGTCGAAGTCTCTTTTTGGATATTTCTTCTGGTTTTCGAATAGAGCGTCGTAGAAAGTGATGGAATGTTCTAGAAATTCTTTCTGATTCTTACTTTTAAAATTACTAATCTAATGTCGAAGTCGGTATTTGTATATCTCTTCTAGTTTTTGAATAAAACGTCGTAGAATGCTATAGAATATTCTAGAAAAAAACAATATCGAACTTCTTCGAATATTCTAGAAAAATCACTTACTGTTTTTCTGTCCAATTGTCCTATCCGGTGGTAATATGTAAGGGTAGTCTTTGCACTATTCAGTTCCGAATATTCTGGCAAAATCACTTACTGTTCTTCTTTTTAATTGTCCTAGCCGGTGGTACTGTGTAAGGATAGTCTTTGCACTATTTATTTCTTTTAATCCCACTTCTGACACCAATTGTTACGGGTTCACAACGACAAATTAAAACTCGCAATTGTTGAAAACGATACGTCAATTTATTTCGACAAATTATGTACAAAAACACGCACTTAAACTTAGTAATAACTTGCTAATAATTCACTACTATAATCGGTCTATTAACTTCGTGTTAATCTCACGACCACTACCAGCACGCTATCTGTGACTGACTGCCTGGTGCGCGACCCCGGCCCTATATATAGGATCGTCCATCTCTCTCGAACTTTCCGGCAGCCTTCGACGTCCGGAAAGTTCCCGCACTACCGCGACCGCAAGCCACAGACAACGCAACTAAAACCTAGACTAAGAATACAACCTTAAGATAAATCGACCTAATACTACACTAAACCTAAATAAATTCCAATTATAAAATTTAAATAACTTAAATTTGTAACAATATATTAAAAAAGGCATTGTTACCTACCTTACTTTTTCTACATCTTCTTTTAAAAGCCTCAATTAGCATTACCAAATGTTGCCTTATACATTTGAGGGAAGAAAATTTTCCCGTACTCATTTGCGTATTTTTTACGACGTCTCCCAACCATCCGAATTTTGGTAGGAACTCTTCCTCACAAACTATCACAGTAAAATTAAGTCATCGTAATAAACAAAGAGTAATCTTGAGATTTTTTCCGGTTTATCTATTTTGTTCAAAGAAAAATTAGAAAAATGACAAAAAAACACACTTGGTTGTTATGTGTATCGCGCGTAACTTTGACCTAACTTGACAACTCAAAATAAGGCGGATAAGGGAAATAAGGTAAATACAGTAAACTAACCTAAATAAAAGCTCGTCTTATAGTTCCCTTAATAAAAACTGCCAAAACACACATGCCAAAAGGTCAAATAAGGATTTTTCATTAATAAAAACACACGACCGTATTTTATTTAGGTTCCCTTATTAAAAACCGCGGAGAATCCATGTGGATTATACGGCAAATGAGGATTTACCTTTATTTTTATTTTATTTTTATTTTTTATTTTCAACGGTCATGCCATTTACAAAAATTTAAATTACAATAGTATGAACTATAACTAACATTATTATGTAGTAATAATTATTGAGCAAATTTTTTCACAAACTTGTTGAATTGTTGTAAAGTTACATTAAATAAATCTACATCGATTTTATTTAAAGAATTTGCCATTCTAGTAAGAGGAGAGTTTATCCCATGTGCAGTTCTATGAAATTGCACAAACAATAAAGAATAATTTCTAGTCTGTCTTTGTGGAACTTGAAAAGAGATCATTTCTAATAAGTTAGGACAATCAACATTATTATTTATAATTTTAAACAGTAACCTGGTATCCATCATAATCCTCCGCTTTTCCAAAGATTGAATACTCAATAAATTCTGTAGAGATATGTAGTCAATATGATCTTTTGGTATTTTTAGTTTGTAGTTTATTAACCTTAAAAACCTACGCTGAATTTTTTCTAACATATATATATATATTTAAAGTAGTGTGGATTCCAAATTTGACTAGCATACTCAATCAATGATCGCACCAGAGAACAGTACAACAATTTAAAGCAATATACGTTATTGAATTCCTCTAAAGTATGCGATATAAACCCTAACACTCGTAGACTTTTGTTGCAAATATTTTCAATGTGCAAATTAAATTAAATTTTTTGATCAAAAATAACACCTAAGTCCTTAATTTGATCCACACTGTTTAAAGTAGTAGAATTTAAGATGTAGTCAAATATTATTGGTTTATGAATTCTGAAATATCTCATGACACTACATTTGTTTAAGTTCAATGATAACTTGTTATTTTGGCACCATAAATTAAAGCAGTCTAAATCTTCTTGAATTAATAGGCAATCTTGATGACATCTAATTACTAAATATAATTTAAAATCATCTGCAAATAGTAAGAATTTACAGTTTTTTATACAGAAATAGAGATCATTGATAAATAAATTAAATGTGATGAAAAATGAACCTTAATAAAATCAGGCAAAAATGCAGGCTCAATAAGTCCCTAATAATACGATGGAATGCCTCCTCTATAAGATAACTTTTTGGACAGTATATAGCCTTAAACCCCAGCTCTGTAAAATACCCTTAATGTGTGTATAGAAAAACAAGTCGAATAGTTTTGGTTATTTACAAAAATAAAACAAAAATGTAACGTGTGCCTTAAACGTAAAATTGACACGTTACATCTGTGGTTTCTATTTTCTTAATTACTATAAAAACTATCATGCATGTTTTGCTGGAATGAAGGCACCAAGATCCTTGCCTGTTTTTCACATCCACCATTTTGTTAGATTTTCTTTTAAAAAATCTCTTAAAGTTCCTTTTTTCTTCAGAATTAGTCCTTTTTCCCTTTTTTTGCAGGACAGACTCACTTAAAGCCCCCTGTAACTTTGACAATTTTGGGTAGATTTTAAAATCTGTTTAAATATTTTTAAAATTTCAGGATCCTATATTGTGGAAGTATTACATCCAGACTACACTTTTGAACCTGTAAGAGTGGAAATAAATACGAAAGGCAAATTTAGAGCCAGAAAGGTTAATCACATTCAAACAGCTGTCGTTTTACAGGTTCCTTACCCACTTAAAATAAAGGCTTTGGGGAAAACTAGGTACTTTCAGGTAAGCTACAATTTGCTAATATCTTAATGTTTTTAAAATGACTTTCTAATCAATATTATTTAAATGTATCACTTTTTGCTTCGATGAATAGTTTTGAAGTCTTACCCTTACCGAGCATTTGATAATATTAAAAAAATGATTTGTTTTTTTTTGTGTCAATATAATATAGTTTATTATTATGTTTTTATTGTGGAATAATTATTTATTAGAGCGGCGCACCAAAGGTCGACAACACAAAGGGTCGAAGGTATCAAAGGTCAAAAGTACAATAGGTGTGAAAAGGAGAAAAGCTCGAAATTACATAAGTGGAAAATACAAAGGTTAAAATTACAAATGATCTAAAGTCCAAAAGATCGAAATCACATAAGGTCAAATGTAAAGAGGTCGAAATTATAGCAGATCGAAAATACAGGGTGTCTCTAAAAGGTCTGTGCAAAATCTTAGCACATATTCCTGAGGTCAAAATAAGTCGATTTAAAGCAACTTACCTTAGTCCGAAATTGCTACGTTTCACCGATACAGGGTGGTAAATTTAAAAATTGGTACTCGGGGGTTTTTTGGGATGCGAGACTTAAATATGGATACCTTTTCACTGTGGCCGTTAGAGGCCGCTTCACAAGGCTCTTTTTATAGTTTAAAATAACTATAACTTTTTTCTTAGTGTAACTTTTAACTTTTTTTGTTAAGAAAATATTTTGCTGAATCTTTTTAAGCCAAAAAGGTACTCTTGATAACATGCGCTAAAGTAAGTCGTTTTAGAGATATTTCCGTTTTTAGTGTTCGATGCCGCAACGGAATACTGAAATTATTTTAAATGACTATTTCACTAGAGTATTTTACACTGGCAAAATTTCATACCAGCAACGGCCAGTTTTCTACTGACTATTGTTCTCAAAGCTCTATTCAAGTTTGTTGCTTTTCGGCAATTTCGCTCATGAAATTTTTTCATTTAAAAATTTAATTTTTAAATTCACCGTCGGATCTCTGAAAGGAAGCAATTTTGGACTAAGGTAATTTGCACTAAATCGACTTATTTTGACCTCAGGAATATGTGCTAAGATTTTGTACAGACCTTTTAGAGACACCCTGTATAAAAGGTTGAAATTACAAAAGGTCAAAATTACTAAAGATTGAAAATACAAAATGTTGAAACCGACCAAAAGATACATATATGCAAAACTAATTAACTTAACCAAGTCGAATTCCTTGTTCAGCCGAGGTGAACCAAGGGCCAAGACTAGTTGAGAGTTAAACTGGTTAGGTTAGTGTCCTAATCTGACCTGGGTAGGTTTATACATAAAAAACTATCCTGGTCTGCTTGGGTAAGTGTTTTCTTTAATATAATAATCTTACCAAGTCAGGTTAGGATACTGACTTAATCAGGTCAACTATTCTTGGCCCCTGATCCACCTTGGCTGGACAGGGCACTTCGACTTGGTTAGGTTATTTCAATAAGTTTTTTCGCCTTTCGACGTTTTTTTTTCGATTTTTTTAGTTTCGACCTTTTGTACTTTTGATCTTTTGAAAATTCTACTTTTTTGCATTTGACCTTATTGTAGTGTTTGCATATTAGTGAAACGACAAACACACAAATTTAAATTTCCTACGCAGTGACAAAGTGCTAGTGACGTAGGCAATATGGCCGCGCGGCTGACCTATGAGAAAGCAGCATTGGTGTGACGTCACAATGGACGCCCTCTCGCTACGGAACCATTTTCAGGTCTACACGTATTTTATCGTAAGTCTGTTTTCTTCCATAAATATTTGCGCAATCATAAATAATTACGCGGCTTAAACAACATAAATATATCAATGGCGACGTGGACCAAGTACGGGCGTAAATATTTTTTGAATTCCTTCGTTCATTTCTCGCAAAATCGTGATTGACTGTTCGACGACCGATCGGCAAAAAAATCGACGACGGTCATAACCTAAAAAAAAATGAATAAAAATTTTTTTTTTTCAAAAAAATAAAGGAAATTAAGTGCCGATCAAAGAAATTATACAAAAAAAAATTTTCAAAAAATTTTAAACGAAAAAAAATTCATGGATTTAAACTAAAAACGTAAAAAAAAATAAAATAAAAGTTTAACCTAAAAAAAACCATAAGTGCGGCGTAAACTAACTTAACCTGAAATGGAAAGGGGACCTTTAATAGGAAGAATTGAGTTGTTCGACCCTGCAAATGATTGTTGGGAAATCTACTGTGAACGAATGGATCAATATTTTGAGGCTAACAAAATAACTGACGAGGGGGATAGAGTATCCACCCTATTAACCTTGGTAGGGTGTTCAACTTACAAGTTGTTACGAGATTTGACGCACCCGATTTTTCCGGGCAAAAAGACCTACCAAGAACTCAAAGATCTATTAAAAAAACAATTCAGCCCTCTGGTAAATACGTGGCGAGAGCGAATAAAACTACATATGGCAAAACAAAATCAATCTGAAACTGTTTCAGAATGGTATGCCAGACTTAGAAGTCTCACCGTAAATTGTAATTATAAGGGAGACCGACTTGAATTCATTCAGAAAGAAGCATATGCTCTACAAAAGCATAATGTATTGCAAGATGTGCTACATGGGCAAATTTCCCAAAAGGACTCAAAAATTTGGAAAAACAGGGTCTTTCACTGGACATAAAAAGCACTATGCTGAAAAATGCCAGAGCTGTGGAAAAACACATGGAGGTAAATGTCGTTATGCAAAGCCAAAATGCAACCGGTGTCATATCACTGGTCACCTGGAATCAGTGTGCAAAAAAGTGAGCTAAAAAGGCACCACTTCTTAGAGACTGTAAGTACGAATAATTCTAATGTAGAAATAAGTAATTTTTATGACATATTTTCACTACGGGGGGATACAAAAGAAAATTATTTTAAACTTCCAGTATGTATTCAAGAGAAAATGTATCAAATGAATGTAGATACAGGAGCTAGTATAACAGTTTTAAACTTAGATTTTTTTAAAAAAGAATTTGGTAATTTTAAGTTAGAAAATGATGACATAGTTTTAAGAAGTTGTACTGGCAACTTAATAAAACCTGTTGGCTATTTTAATATTAATTGTACAGTTAAAGGTGTGACAAGGCTAGCAAGGTTTTATGTGGTAAATAATGCAGCACCTTGCCTTGTAGGTAGGGATTTTTTGTCAATTTTTAATATCACTTTAAATATTGCAAATGTTTATAATTTGGAGAGCGTAAAAAATAAATTAATCAGTCGCTTTCCAGAAGTTTTTTCAAATAAATTGGGTTGTTATAAATTTGGTAAAGTTTCTCTAAAACTCAAAGTAAATTCTAAACCTGTTTTCTTAAAACATAGGCCTGTTCCTTTAGCATACAAAGAACAGATAGAAAAACAGTTGGAAATGATGGTAAAGGAGGGTGTGTTAAAACCAGTGACAAAATATGCAACACCTATTGTACCGGTTATAAAGGCTGATAAAACAATCAGAATTGTTGGAGATTTTAAAAGCACACTAAACTGTCAATTTGAGAGGTGCGACCAATATCCCTCACCGCGTATAACATGCTCATTTAAACGGGTCAAAAATCTTCTCAAAATTAGATTTAACAAGAGCATATGCACAGTTGCCACTTGACGAATATTCTCAAGAAATACCTACATTAACCACCCACATCGGTCTTTTCTCCAATTTTCGACTTCCATTTGGTGTTACACCTGCATCATCCATCTTTCAAAGAACCATTGAACAACTTCTCAAGGGTTTAAACTGTGTGGTATTTAGAGGCGGTTTTGACCAGACTGGATGAGGCAGGGTTGACTACGTCCAGAAAAGTGTGAATTTTTCAAAGAAAGCCTGGAGTACCTGGGGCATCGTATCTCAGCGAGTGGCTTACAAAAAAATAGTACCAAATATTTAATGCGCAGGCGTCAATGACAATTACTCAGGTCAGGTCATATACTGGTTTATGCCAATATTATTCTAGATTTATCGCAAATTTTAAGTCCAATCTACAAATTGTTAACAAAAGAGTCTGGGACAAACCTGTCAAAACATGCAAAAGTTGACTGGAATCAAAATTGCCAACAGGCAAAATTAATATCTCAAGACTACTTTAGCCCATTTTGATCCAAAAAAACCCATAATAATGGTGACTGACGCAAGCCAAGATGGTATATCAGCCATCTTATATCACAAGGAAAAAGATGGGAGGGAAAGACCCATAGCCTGCGCTTCTAGGACATACTCAGTTCATGAAAAAAACATGGCAACCTTGGACAAAGAAGCTTGTGGGATAATTTTTGGTTTAAAATACTTTGGACAGTATCTTTTAGGGGTGCAATTCACCATACGCACAGACCACAGACCTTTGGTGGGTCTGTTTGGCGAAAACAAGGGTATACCCCAGAGAAAAAGAGATAGACTGCAAAGGTGGGCTTTATACATGTCAGGGTTTGACTACCAAATAGAATACATAAGAGGAAAAGAAAACTATTTTGCTGATTGCTTGTCAAGGTTACCAGACGCGTTAACAGATAAAAACATTGGAGTTGTAGAAAAGAATTACTTAAATTTTGCAGCAACCACCAGAAAATGACCAGTGGATAACAAAAAAGTAGCAGAAGAGACAAAAAAAGACAGAATTCTAACAAAAATAATAGATTACATCAACAGCGACTGGCCAAGCAAATGTACAATCGATAATGAAAGATCATATTTTGCAAAAAGGGATGAATTATACATCGAAAACAGTTGTGTAATGTGGGGTCATCGAATATGCATACCAGAATCACTAAGACGTGATATGCTACATGAACTGCACAGCCCTAGTCATCTAGGACTGGTAAAAACTAAATCAACTGCAAGATCCTACATGTGGTGGCCTGGTATTGACAGTGACATAGAAATTAAAATCAAAAGTTGTTTACCATGTTTAAAAAACAAAGACGACCCACCAAAATCAATACATCCATGGCCAGCTGCCAAAGAAGTTATTGATAGAGTACACATCGACCTTTTGGAATTAGAAAAAGAAAAGAACTTCCTCATAATTACTGATGCGTACAGCAAGTGGCCTGAAGTACACTTTGTAAAATCAACAACAAGCAAAGAAATAGAATTTGCCTTGAGAAAGACATTCGCAACGTTTGGATTGCCTGTTTCAGTCTGCAGTGACAACGGAGTACAGTTCGTTTCAGAGACCACAACATCATTTTTTTAAAAGAATGGCATTAAATACATAACTATTCCAACATACAATAGTCAGAGCAACGGACAAGCTGAGAACTCAGTGAAAAGTTTTAAGAAAAAAATGTACACAGCTTTGATGGACCCAATAAACCTAGGAGTACCTTTAGATGTACTAATATCTTGAGTTTTACTGTCATATAAAAACACAATACATTGCACCACGCCTGCAGAATTAATGTTTGGAAGGAAATTGCGAACAAGATAAGAACTTCTAAGACACCAGCCAGAAAAATCTGAAATGACTAATTTAAGAGAAAAAGTACAGACTGAGGTAGCTAGGGTAAAAGAAAAACATACTAAGGAAAGGAGAAAATGCAATTTTAAAGAAGGAGATGAGGTTGTCGTTCGGGACTAGAACTGCCAACAAAAAAGTGGATAGAAGCAATTATAATAAAGAGAGTG
This sequence comes from Aspidapion aeneum, assembly GCA_963576565.1. Lineage (NCBI taxonomy): Eukaryota > Metazoa > Arthropoda > Insecta > Coleoptera > Brentidae > Aspidapion > Aspidapion aeneum. The sequence goes on from OY755038.1 coordinate 89,431,770, forward strand.
GGCAAAGGAGTGTATTTATGCCGTTTGCCTGCAGGACAATTGTGGAAAAGACCCTTGAACCAGATAATTAAGAGGTTTACAGAAATCTCTGTCACCAGAAACTCTAAAACATAAGTATGTCACAAATAAGCACACTGGATACAGGCACACTCCTGTGTATAAAGTTGGACGCACACTGGAGACTCAGGAAGACAATGTAGAGATAGGTACAGAACATTCTAGAAGCCCAATATCAGAGTTGCTAGGATTTGAAAGCCCAGTATCGGAGTTGCTAGGTTTTAATTATAGCTCGGAAGAGTCTAGGTCAGAGGTGGCCGGAAATAGGAGCTATGGTGAAGAACAAGAAGAAGACCAGGTGAGTCAGAAACACGAAACCAGTTTTGAAAACCCAGACAACTCAAGGATAGAAGAAATGACGTTCACCACTCCAAACACAAGTCTGGAGGAACCCAGCACATCTTTCTCAAAAAACAAGAAGGATACAATACAAAACAAAGCAAATACAAACCCTAAAATTGGGGTAAACACGAAAAAGGCTTCTACAGCTTTGGTTTGCAAGGACTCATCAGTCCAGGTTAAAGGACAGCCTAAGACTCACAAGAGCCAAAGTAAAAAAATAAGTACTGACATGTCAGAGGACAGAAGAACTACCCGTAGTCTGACTAGAATGACACAAAATATACCTTCCTAGCCCTGTCACACATCAACGATTTTAAACTGTTTGTTTGTCTCAAAGTGTGTGTGTAATTGTATGTCTACATAGTCATAGTTAATGTGTATAGAATTGTAAGGGTAATTCTCGTGGAGCGTGACAATTTTATAGGGACTTGAGTATAGTGAATTTTAAGAGAAGTGGTGAAAAACAGTCTTAGTGCGGAGGGATGTAGTGTTTGCATATTAGTGAAACGACAAACCCACAAATTTAAATTTCCTGAGCTGTGACAAAGTGCTAGTGACGTAGGCCATACGGCCGCGCGGCTGACCTATGAGAAAGCAGCATTGGAGTGACGTCACATGGGACGCCCTCTCGTTACGGAACCATTTTCAGGTCTACACGTATTTTATCGTAAGTCTGTTCTCTTCCATAAATATTTGCGCAATCATAAATAATTACGCGGCTTAAACAACATAAATATATCACTTATGTAATTTCGATCTTTTGTATTTTAGACCTTTTGTAATTTTGATCTTCTGATTTTCGATCTTTTGGTTTGGACCTTTTGTACTTTCAACATTTTGTCCGCCGGCCAAATTTTTTTTTACAGTTTGTTTTCTTTTTAGTGTCAATTTATACAGGGTGTCCCAACAAAAAGGTAAACAGAGGTGTTTTTGGGTATTTTTCATGCAAATTTGGAGAAACGCTCAAACACGTCGATTTTGTTTGCAAGGGGAACACTTTTTGGCTATCTTGAAATTTTTATAGCACGCACCATCTTCGAGGGGTATACTTTACCCGAGGGGTCATCAGCTTTCAACAGTACTGTACAAATTTCACAACAGGACCCGACAGTACCACGACAGGACCCAACAGTACTCGACAGTACACGACAGTACCCAACAGTACTCAACAGTACACGACAGGACTCAACAGTACTCGACAGTACACGACAGTACCCAACAGTACTCAACAGGACCCAACAGTACTCGACAGTACACGACAGTACCCAACAGTACTCAACAGGACCCAACAGTACTCGACAGTACCCAACAGTACTCAACAGGACCCAACAGTACTCGACACTACCATGGGCGCACAAAGGGGGGGGGGCCCGGGGCCCCCCAAGCCTCAGATTTTTTAATATATTTTCTACATATTTGATTATAAAACATGAAAAATACCTTAAAATTTGACATCAGGAGGTTTCGGACCCCCCCCCCCAACCCCAAGCAGTGGCGTAGTTGCGAAAAGACATGATGACCTTTTTTTTTGGTCGCAAGTTTGTTGAGGGCGCGCTTTGTAGCTGTCGGGTCCCCCCACACATGATGACCTTGTTTTTTTTTTGGTCGCAAGTTTTTTGAGGGCGCGCTTCGTAGCTGTAGGGCCCCCCCAAGACACATTCCTGGGTGCGCCACTGACACTACACGACAGGACCCAGCAGTACACGACAGTACTCAACAGGACCCAACAGTACACGACAGGACCCAACAGTCATTACACGACAGGACCCAACAGTACACGACATTACTCTACAGTACTCGCCAGGACCCAACAGTACACGACAGTACCCAACAGTACTCGACAGTACACGACAGGACCCAAGTCCTGTTGGACGCTGTACAAAATTTTAGGGTGCCGATGACCCCTCGACTTTACCCCTATATTTTTAATAGGGAAAGTGAGTCTGGTGATACGTTGTTTTGAAGTTCTCTTAAATATCTTTACAACCGTGTACAAATTTCGAAAATCCATAGATTAGTTTTTGAGATATTTGCTTTAAAATTTTTAAATTTTACATTGAATGATAAAATAAAAATTAAATCCGAAAAATATAAAATTTGTCAGTCCATGTTAAATTTGAAACTTTGGAGGTAATTAAAAACTAACAAATAGATTTTTGAAATTTTTATACGGTTGTAAAGACATTCAAGAAGCCCTCAAAACAAGGTCTTACTAGACCCACTTTCCTGTTCAAAATATAGGGGAAAAGTATACCCCTCGAAGATGGTGCATGATACAAAAATTTTAAGATAGCCAAAAAGTGTCCCCCTCGCAAACAAAATCGACGTGTCCGACCGTTTCTCCAAACTCGCACGAAAAAGATCCAAAAACCCGTCTGTTACCTTTTAGTTGGGACACCCTGTATAGTTAATTATTAAGTTTTTATTACTTTATTTTTAAATATTTCAAAAATTGTTTTTTTAAATATTTTTAACCAATTAAACAATTTAAAGTATAAAATCAAATATAACATTATTGGATACATAAATAAAAATAAAATTGAGTGTAATCCATCATTTTAATAGTTATTTAAACAACAAGGTTTAAAAACGACTCTTTGCACACGATCGAGACAGTTTGGTAGACCGAGCCGAAGGCGAGGTCTACAAGTCGAGGGAGTGTGCAAAGAGGTTTTCAAACGAGTTTTTTACAATATTTTTTATACGACTGCTAATAAAGAAAGAAAAATCAAATTTTAATTTAACTTGTTTTTATTTCCGACATTTTTACAACAAAACTTTAAAAATTCAACAATTTTTTGACGTATCTAATCAACAAAACATACGAGCAGTGACGGTTGCTACGGAACTAAGCCAACTTATATTGATGGGTGACAACAACAAAAATCACAATGACGGGAGACCCGTATGCAGGAATGACATAGGCGTGCGCAAAAATGACATAAGCGTGTGCAAAACGTTTTGCACACAGCGTGCGCAAAATGCCATTTTCAGATCGTGTTCTCCGTGCGCAAAACCCCCTTTTACAAGACAGTCGTATAAAAAAGAATTTTTACAGTAATTCTATTTTAAAATAACCAACTTTATTTATATTTTAAAAGCTAAAAGAAAATTTTTATAAAAAAACCTTACAGCTTAAAATTATTTAATTTGATTTTAACGCTTTTCAAAAGCTCCTTTTTAAAAAAGCTGCGGCTGCTTTCACTGCTTTTTAAAAAAACAGTCTTACCCATCACTACTAATTAATGCTAAACTATATACCAGTTTAAATCTTGATTTCAGGCAAGAGAACAATGGCGAGTGACCGACTTCCTAATGAACCCCATGATAATCATGATGGTACTACCCTTACTTCTTATTATGGTTTTGCCGAAAATGATGAACGACCCAGAAACCAAAAAAGAAATGGAACAGATGCAGAATTTGGCAAAATTTGAGATGCCTCAAATGGGTGATATGGTATCAGATTATTTAGCTAGGGCGACGGGTTCTGCTCCCACCGCAAAAAAACCGCAAAAAACTAAAAAAAGATTAGTTGGAAATCAATAATCTAAAAAATAGTTGGCTAAGTTTCAGTTTCAAATATGAATATCTAAATAAAACTTGTCCATGCACTGTGCCGCTGGGACACAATAAACTGTCTTGTGTCTTAAATCTACTTGTCCATCTCGGTATTCTTTTAAATGGCAATTTAAGGCATAGTACCACGTCCAAATCGCCCAAATAACTAGAGTCGTCTAGTATTAAAACTGAGCAACTCCATTTTTTTCCCAAAATTAATATGTGATTTTATAACGATTTGCTTCACGCTTCATTATTAACTAATAGCGAAGTTTTCGCTCCGCATTAAATCAATCCAAAATCTGAATAGTTTTCTTAATTTCCTGTAAAATGTTATTTCAGGGATTTAGCCACTTTTAAAACTACACGATTCACTTGTTTAGTTGACAGTGTGACGCTAAACTTGTGTTTAAAATGGTGTGTTACATTTTTCTTGAATATGGGTATATGAAATTTTACGAATAAACAATATTTCTTCGTAAGCTAGAACCATATGGATTTTTTTTCTTTTTAATTAAAAAAGTTCTGATCTAAAATACAAATATCTGATATCAATTTTTTTTACAATATCGAATTATACCCATTTACGTTTTGTTAAGATTTTCCAATGTTATTGCTTTTGTAAATAATTGGTTAGTTTTGAATAGCCCTTATAATTTAATATTTTGGTTTGTTATTTTGGGAATTAAGCCTTACACACCCTTGTGAGGCATTTTTAGAGATATATTTTGTTTATTTTTATAATTATTAATAGTTTTCATAAAACGCGCGATTTTGAGTCAGCAATGAGAGTTTTCACAACTCTGGCGGCTAATCGACGCGATTCGATATACGCATGGACACTTTTGAACGGACACATTCAATTACGAGTCCGCGTGGCAACAGATTCGCGCATGCATCGCTACTTAATTAATTTGAATAATATTACGCTCATTTTTATTGCTATAGTTACAATTTATAGCCCTCAAAACCATATTCGCCTTACTGAAGAAACGCTTTATTATTAAGAACTTTGTTGTGTTGTGTTGTGTTAATGGAGAACTGCTGAAGGATGGCCATCCAAGAAGACTACATGGGCACTCAATGGTAAGTCGCTGTTGAATAATTTCTCATTGCTGCGTTTTTAGAGGTATCACTTTTAAGAGTTTTTAAACACATATATTTTTTTATGTATCTTATAGCTTAATTACAGTCCATCTTTTCTTTAACCCATTTTGAATTATCGAAGGTATAAATTGAGTAAAACTCAAACAGTATTGGTCCTCAAACGAACCGGATGAGAACATCTCTCAGGTTCAAAAAGTGTTTGTAAGGCTCCCAAAAAATAAATCAAATTTTTAAATAAAAATTAAAAGAAAGTAGAAAATATTAAATTTTAAATTTAACGCTCACCTTGCAATTTATTAAGAGATTTTGTAGCACTCCGATGGCTCAGATTGGGTTTTGGTAGATACAGTGGACTATAATTAACAGTGGCGCAAAAAATTCATTTAACTAGAGCAAGTAACTAATTTAAAAATTGTAGGTTAAATTTGAAAGAGAAATAAAATTGTGATATAGCCTCATGGAGAGGGACTTACCGCTGTTTTGAAGTTCCAAAGTGCAAGGTGTACACCTTTCCATAAGAGCTATGTGACTTGAAGTTCCAACAGGATGATGGCACGATAATTTTAATTATTTGCGGTATTTTAAAGTGAATTTTTACTATTTTTTAAATTTAAATTTTAAGGTTGTTGTTTTCTAGACATGGCGACGCGCAGCACTCTTTATCTGTCTCTCTATCCTGCGCTTGCAGTTTTTTCGCACATGCGCACAGCACTTCACACTCTATAGGAAACCATATCACTATATTTTAAATTTTATGGATATGTGAAAAACACGATAGAGGACGCTTGTAGTGCCAAAGTATATAAAAATAAATACGAAATAAAATGAATGAATGAATTTAGAATATAAATTACATTTTTTGCGTTTAATTCTCGCATTTTAATGCAATTTTGCTTTAGGTAAATTTTATAATAACTAATAGTTGACCCATTTACTTAGGATTAATATAAATTTAAGACTAATAATTTTATGTTCAAGACAAAATTTTAGTCCATGAAAAATAGGAAAAATAAAAGTAAAATTCAAAAATAAAAAGAAAAATATAGAGTTTTTTATGGAAACCGAACATATTGCCGGCCGAAAATGCTATGCATTTTCTAAAGTATCAAGTGGCAAAGGACATAGCTTTGAGATTGGTCTCTTAACACCGAGTCCCTTGTCTTGACATTAGCAACTCGATTTACACCGTCTTTACCCGGAAAAATTTCAATTATTCTACCGAGCTGCCATTGTAGCGGGGGTATAAAATCATTCTTGATTATTACCAAACGACCAACTTCTGGAGTACAAGTGGGGTCCAGCCACTTGCTCCTTTGTTGAAGTGTATGCAAATATTCTTGCTGCCAGCGTTTCCAGAAATCCTGATGGATTCTTTGAAGTAGCTGCCAACGAGTTAATCTATTAATTTTGGCATCTGTTAAGTCAACGTCAGGAAGAGCTGTCAACGGTTCCAATGATAAAAAATGACCTGGTGTCAAAACAGAAATGTCATTTGGATCCGAGGAAATTTCAGTTAGCGGTCGAGAGTTCATAATAGCTTCAATCTGACAGGTGACTGTATATAACTCTTCATATGTTAAAATTTGTGAACCAATGGTTCGAAATAAATGTTTTTTGACAGTTTTAATCCCAGACTCCCAAAGACCTCCAAAATTGGGACTGTGACTTGGAATAAAATGCCATTTAATTGGACGAGAAGAATCAATCTGTAACAACTGTCTATTTGCCGAAACTAGGTTAGTTCCATTATCAGAATACATATCAGTTACGTAATTTCTACGAGCCACAAACCTACGCATTGCTGCGATAAAAGCATCGGCTCAAATCACTGACTATTTCGATATGTACCGCTTTCGTACTCATACCGAACCGCGTGGGGCACCGCGGGTTCGGTTCATTAAAATAGGAATGGGGCCACCTAAATCTACTCCCGTATGCAAAAATGCTCTGAGTTGAGAAACTCGTGGAAACGGAAGTAAACCCATTGGGGGTTGTACCGATTTAGGGGATAATTTAAAACAGGGGATGCATTTTGCTAAAACTTGAGGAATTTTGCGTTTTGCCGCAATTATCCAATAATTTTGGCTTAGTAAAAAATGTACTGTTCTTAATCCAGCATGTAAAAATTTTAAATGAAAATGTTCGATAACTAAATAAGTAATTCTACTTGGAAATTTTTTGTCATAAGAGAGAGAAGAATTGTGCAATCTTCCACCGACGCGTAATAAATTTTGGTCATCTAAAAATAGATTTAATTTTTGCATCGGTTTAGATAATTTTATATTAATTTTAAGAGAATTTATTTCTTCCGAAAAATAGATCGATTGTTCGTTTTTTATTAATAAATAAAGTGCGGTTTGAATTTCTTGAAACGTTAAAAAAGTTTCAAAAATTATACTTTTATTTAGAAATTTTTTATTTAGAAAACGTAAAATATACGCTAAAATTCCAAGTTTAGTAAAAGATGAGTTTTTATTAATAAGCGAAGTTAAAAATTTAAGTTTGGGATTTGCGTAGTAATTAAAGTTAAGTTTTTATTAGCTTTTTCTTCATTTAAAGTTTCAGAAGTGTCTTTTATTTCCAAGGTTATAGGCCAGTAGTCATAATGTAATTTTAAAAATTGGGGACCTTGAAAAAATAAACTATGATTTATAAGTTCACTAGGATAGAGACCTCTTGAAGCTACATCAGCGGGATTCTGAGAAGTGGAAATATAATGCCAATTTTTAGGAGATACTTTTTCATGAATTTGCGTGACTCTATTTTGTACATAGGTTTTCCACCTAGACGGATGTCCAATTTTAATCCACGATAAAGCTACTTGAGAATCACTCCATGCGAATATTTGGTGAATTTTAAGTCTGTTTTCAAAACTATGAAGAATAAATTGAATTAAATCAGCTAATATATTACAAGCGGCTAACTCGAGTCGTGCGATACTTGTAAATTTTATAGGGGCGATTTTAGTTTTTGCGCATAAAAAATAAATAAAAATTTTATTTTTATAAATTACGCGTAAATAAACAATAGCTGCGTACGCTTTATTTGAAGCGTCTAAAAAACCGATTAATTCGTATTGAGCGTTTCCAGAAAAAATATTGATAAAGCGGGATAAGCGAAATTCTTTTAAAAGTGGTAATTCTAACCTATAGCGTTCCCAGAGGCTACTTATCGCTATGGGAGCATCTTCGTCCCAGTCCAATCCAGATTTCCAAAATTCCTGGATTAGGCATTTAATTAAAATAGTAACTGGCGACAACCAACCAAGGGGATCATAAATTTTAAAAATTTCTGAAAGGATATTGCGTTTCGTGCAACTACGATTTAGAGGCTCTACTGAGTATGAAAAATAGTCTGAACAGGGTTGCCATCTAAGTCCTAAATTTTTGTAGTTTCTTCTATATCAAGAGAAAGAGCTTTAGGGTTAATATCGGATTCTGGCAAGTGCTCTAAAACAGTTTTATTGTTGCTAGCCCATTTATGTAATTTAAATTCTGCGGATTTAAATAAAAGTGATAACTCCTTTTGGAGAGATATAGCTTCTTCAACGGAGGTACAACCTGTGACAAAATCGTCAACAAAATTATCTGTCATAAGAACTTTAGCGGCGCGGGGAAAATTATGCTTTTCCTCCTCAGCTAGCTGCTGTAAGACTCTTAAAGCTAAAAAAAGGAGCGGGGGTAGTACCATATGTATCGGTTTTTAAATTATATTCTTTTATAGGTTCGGTAGGACTAAACCTCCATAAGATTTTTTGATAATTTTGATGATGCGGGGCTATTAAAATTCCGCGAAACATTTTAGAAATATCGCAACAAAGAGCGACTTCATTTAATCTAAAATTTAATAAAATAGAACAAATGTCCTTTTGTAATTTGGGACCGGCGTAAAGCGTGTCATTTAAGGAAATTCTTCCAGTATTTGTTTGGGATACTGCGCTTGCGTTAAAAACTACTCTGAGTTTTGTGGTTAAACTTTCAGGTCTTTCAATATGGTGGTGGGGGATATAGAAACTTTTTTCCGTAAACTGTTCCTCTGGGTTAGAAATTAATTCCATGTGACCTAAGTCTAAATATTCTTGCATAAAGTCCGAATATTTTTGATAGGTTTCCGGTGTTTTAATTAAGCGGTTTTCGAGAGATAAAAATATTTTTAATGCAAGTTGGCGACTATTTGGAAAACTTTTTTCACTATTTTCGCAAAAGGGTAAAGTCACGACGTAACGCCCTGTATTATCACGAAAAGTAGTATTTTTAAATATTTTTTCACATGCTTCGTCAGCCGGGGAAAGAATAGGTTTAATTTCCGGTATATTTTCAGTTTCCCAAAATTTCGATAGTGAATCATTAAGTTGATTATTTGAAATTTAGCATAAAAGGGATACCGAAGCGAGGGGCGAGTTTGTGTTACCAATTTGTCCCATTAAAATGTACCCAAAAATTGAGTTTAATGCGATAGGCTCATTTATATTACCTACAATACGACCATCTCTAAGAATATAAGGGAAAATATCGGCTCCAAGTAAAACGTCGATTGCTCCCGGTCTATAGAAATAAGGGTCCGCGAGATTTATATTTTTTATAATTCCCATTTGACTAATATTTATGTCATTTAAGGGAAGCGAAGTACAAATTTGAGGTAAAATAACTGCACTCTGTACTGATAAGGTCAGTTCAGATTGATTGCAAGGGCGAATGATCATATCAATAGATCCTAATTTTGATTGCATACTGGTCTCACCAATTCCAAAGACTTCAGTTTCAATATTAAAGCGGGGTAGGCCTAGTTTGTGGGCACATTTTAAAGATACAAAAGACAGATGCGATGCGGAATCTAAAACTCCACGAAAAGTTTGATAATTACCTCTTATATCTTTTATTTGAAAAAGAGCGGTATAAAGCAAAGTACTAGAGTTACTGTAACTTTGAGTAGAGTAGCAAGCACCTTGATTTTGAGTTTGCGAAGAGGATGAGTTACTAATTTCATTTCTTTCCTGCCGAAACGCGTTAATTTGTTGGCTATTTACAGGCAAATCTGCATTATTATTTTCTTGCCGTTGAGACGAGGATTCGTTTACATGGCGCAAGTCAAAATCAACTGAACTATGATGCCTTTTTTTGCAAAATCGACAATTAAAAGTGCTTTTGCATTGGAAGGTTTTATGACAAATAGAGGTACAGTTTACGCACCATTGTTTTGCTTTTAATAAATTAAATCTTTGTTGAGGCGTTTTATTTAAATAATCAGGACAAAAAGTCAAATTATGAGTATTCGAATTGCATAAGGAACAATTATTTTGAGAATTCTGCTGCGCGGTCAAAATGCACGAGGCGTTTGGCGGGTATTATAGTTATTTTGCGGTTTTTGAGTTATATGGGGCGGTTTTGTAAATTTGGGCTTCATAGAAAATTGCGTACTGGATGTACTGGCGGCGATAACTACAAAAAGTGAGCTACAATGTTGATCCAAAAAATTATAGATTGATTTATATGAAGGTATTTCGGTAGGCTTACCATGAAAAACTTAAAATCGCGTTTGAATCGAACTATCAATAGATTTCAACAACTGTTGGGCTAAGACAAAGTCCCAAAAATCTGGTTGCAAACCAACAGTTTTTAAAGCTTCAATATTTTTTGTGAATATATCAAGCAAGTTTCTTAGAGCTACGGAGTCATCAGAGTTTACTTTAGGGCAATTTTCGATAGCAGTCCAATAATTTTGGGCTAAAATGCGATCATTTTTATACCTTTTTACAAGATTATTGAAAACAATAGGATAGTTTGCATCCGAAACTGGTAATTGCGTAACTAATTCCTTTGGAGGACCATCTAAATAAGTAACTAAAAGCGAGTATTTTTGTATATTTGGAATTTGCGGATTATCATGAATCATTGTTTTAAAAAGATCATAAAAGGTAGGGAAATCATTGACATTGCCAGTGAATTTTTTAATGTCAATTTTCGGTAAACTTGGAAAATAATCAGGGGTGTGTGAACCTCCTGGAGAGTAGGGGTTAATAGTAAGTCGGCGACTTCCACCTTGCGAAGGCGGCGCAGTATTTTCAGCTCGAAACAACTTATCATAGATTTCTTTGACTTGAGGAACATTTGTTTGAAATGAATGAAGATGCTCGATACAAGTCTTAACTTGATCCTGATCCTGGTAAATTTCATTTAATAAAGCGGTGTGCTTTTTAACGTATTCCTCTTGGACGTTGTCAAGCTCTTCGTAACGAATCTTAAAGTTAAGATGTTTGGTTGCATCAGTTTTAGCCAATTTAGCTACCGTTAAAATTTCATTTAAATTTGAATCTTCGATGTCACGAAAGACTTTAATTTTCTTTACCTTTTCAGACATTATTTTGTAATAAATTAGGCAAAGTAAACAAAATCAAAATTTGTAGATTAAATATTTAAAAAAAATTTAAATCGATTTAAAATAACCGTATGTAACCGTAGCCTCTTACATATAGGCATGCAAACTACAGCGAAAAGAAAAAACAAATAAACATGTAGGTATTTATTTGCGCGTTATAAATTAGGAAATAAAAACTTATATTCCGAAATTACCTACACACAGATATATCTTTCAAAAATACAAAGATAAACTTTTTGCATTTACATACACATAGACTCCAATCTCGAATATATGTCCTTGCGTTTTTATAAAATTTGCGAGATGTAGGTATAGGTCTCCTAATACAAATTCATAGGTACCTATTTTATTTACCTATATTATAATTTTAATTTATTAATGGCGTCTCTTTCTTACTTTCACACTACTAGCGTTTGCTCTCTTTCTAGCGAAAATTAATTTTTTGAAATTTCAAAAAGAAAATCAAAATGGAAATCAAAATCCGGCAATCGAAGTGATCAAAATATGTAGCACTCCGATGGCTCAGATTGGGTTTTGGTAGATACAGTGGACTATAATTAACATTGGCGCAAAAAATTCATTTAACTAGAGAAAGTAACTAATTTAAAAATTGTAGGTTAAATTTGAAAGAGAAATAAAATTGTGATATAGCCTCATGGAGAGGGACTTACCGCTGTTTTGAAGTTCCAAAGTGCAAGGTGTACACCTTTCCATAAGAGCTATGTGACTTGAAGTTCCAACAGGATGATGGCACGATAATTTTAATTATTTGCGGTATTTTAAAGTGAATTTTCACTATTTTTTAAATTTAAATTTTAAGGTTGTCGTTTTCTAGACATGGCGACGCGCAGCACACTTTGTCTATCTCTCTATCCTGCGCTTGCAGTTTTTTCGCACTTGCGCACAGCACTTCACCCTCTATAGGAAACCATATCACTATATTTTAAATTTTATGGATATGTGAAAAACACGATAGAGGACGCTTGTAGTGCCAAAGTATATAAAAATAAAGAAATAAGAAATAAAATGATAATTCTTAAATTTAGAATAGAAATGACATTTTTGCGTTTAATTCTCGGATGATAATGCAATTTTGCTTTAGGTAAATTTTATAATAACTAATAGTTGACCCATTTACTTAGGATTAATATAAATTTAAGACTAATAATTTTATGTTCAAGACAAAATTTTAGTCCATAAAAAATAGGAAAAATAAAAGTAAAATTCAAAAAGAAAAATAAAGAGGTGTTTTTATGGAAACCGAACAGATTTTGACCCACCAACTTGAAATAAAAAACGCAGGTTTTTTTTGCCATTTCAGAAAAACGCAGGTTTTTTTTGCCATTTCAGCTGTTATTGTGGTTCTCGCTTTTAGTTTTTTTTAACCCAAGTAGGTCGCCGCTTATTTACATTGTTTTCACATTTTAAAAACAAAAGTCAACAATTCGGAAAATAGTTCGAAAAATCATTCGCCAGTGTTAAGTGCCTTTTTAAAAAATTTAACCATGACTAGTGCTTTAAAAAAGTTAGAAGCTTTACGCAATGTTCAATATAACCGCATTAAAACAGTGTTACAAATCGCGAGGGATTCCCTCACTGATGAGGACAAAAGAGCTATTTGTCAGGTGAGAGTCTATGATATAGATGATATTAAAGATAATTTTCTTATTTATCAAAATCAAGTCGTGGAGGCCTATGCCCAAATACCCGATAGAATGGACGAAGAGACCCAGTTGTATGCTTCATTTGAGGAGGCTTACTATGAAAACAAAAGCATAGCTAAGAGGCTCTTTGAAAAAGAGAGCGTACGAGTAGCTCATCAGCTCAATGCTAGCAACTCGGACTCGCAGGCGCATCTAATCGCCTCTCTTTTGCCAAAGTTAAAAATGATGACTTTTAAAGGAGATATTACGCAATTTCCCACCTACATAGATATGTTTAATAGTTCTGTTCATCATAATAATAGCATCCCTACGATCGCTAAATTTAACATATTAATCTCTTCTTTAGAGGGACTGCCCTTAAACATTGTAAAACATATCACTATAACTGATGTAAATTACATGATTGCAGATAATACTTTAATTAAACGCTATCAAAATCACCGCTTATCAGCGCAAACCTATTGGCGAAGACTTTTTAATTTTCCCTCTTTAAAATCAGATGACCCTGAAACGCTTCGCTTTAGACGTTTTTTCAGAAAATATTGAGGCATTAAAAACCCTCAATTATAACACTGATTCTTGGGATTTTCCGCTTGCAAATATTTTGTTAGATAAATTACCGGAAGTTCTACTTTCTAGGTTTGAGGTCGCTAATCAAAAATCTAATGAGATGCCCACTTATAAAGAAATATTTAATTTTTTGGAGACGCAGTGTAATTCGTTATTTTCGCTAAAATGTAAAAATCAAATTAAAAACGAATACTCTTATAAAAAACCCGCTCAAAGATTTTACCAAAATAACAAAGATAAGGCTAATAATAATTCGTATGCTACTAGAGCTTTTCTAGGAACCCAAAACGCCTCAACCTGAAAGGATAAATGTCCTTTTTGCCAAGAGAGGCATTTAATATATTCTTGTCCCGCTTTTAAATCGCTAACGCCTTTGGATCGCTTTAATTTTGTTAAAAATAAAAAACTATGCACCAATTGTCTTAGTAACATACATTTAAATAGAGTTTGCAACTCAGAAACTACGTGTCGTATCTGTGACGCTAGACACCATACCGCTTTGCATCTCGGTTCGCAACGCCCACATTTTAACGCTAATTCTTCCGCTCAAAACGCTGTTGGGTCTTAATCGCCGCAGCCTGCCACTTACAATAATTCTTATAATAATTGGCGTAATACTACGCCTACAAATACGCTTCAAAACGCAACGATTTCGCCACAAGCGCCGCAAAATAATAGTTTTTTAAGTCATAATTCATCGGAATGCTTGCCACATTTTCCGCCACTGCAAAATACGCACTCTAATAATAATCAAAACGCTAATCCGAGTTCTAGTTATCGCAATTATAGTTCTAGTCCTAATCAAACGCATTGTGGGTTTTTTCCGCTTCTTCGCAGGTATTGTTATCAACAATTTTACTTAAGGTCCAGGACGTCCGAGGCTCTTTTCGAACGGTCAAAGCCGTCCTAGATTCAGGTTCGCAAAATTCTTTTTGTACGCCTAAACTAGCGCATCAGCTAGGATTGCCTAGACAGGCTCTCAGTACAGATATACAGGGAGTTGGTGGCAGTTCTATGACGTCACAGCTAGGATCAATTTTTCTTAAAATTTGTCATATTGATAAACCTGATATTTGTGTTTTTACGCAAGCTATAATTTTGTAAAAAATATGCCCTCAACTAAAATAGATGTAAAAAATTGGAAATTCATGGATAATTTGCCGTTGGCTGATCCTACTTTTTATGACCCCTCTCCAATCAGTTTACTTATAAGAGCTGATTTATTTGCCCAAATTATCTTGGAAGAAAAAATTACTAGCCATAACCGTAGTCACTATTCTATTTTTGGGTATGTCTTAATGGGGACAGTAGAACAAAAAAGTCAACCAAGTCAATCCCCCGCTTTATTTTGTCAAAATGAAAACGAGTCACTCTCCAACGTCGTCTCAAAATGTTGGGAAATCGAGAGTGTGCCACAAAAAACATTTTTAAAACCAGAGAAATTTTTAATAACACGGTGACGAAAAACAAAGATAATCGTTATGTTGTCTCTTTGCCTTTTCGCTGTTCGTCTCCGCGCTTTCCAGGCATTAAAGAAATTGCAATAAATAGATTTGTATCGCTTGAAAAAAGGTTATTTAAAGATTTATCTGCAGAATATTCGAAGTTTATGCAGGAATATTTAGATTTAGGCCATATGGAGTATGCCAACGAAAAAGAACAGGATACAGAAAGTTATTATATACCACATTTTTGCATTGTTAAGTCATCCGCGCTCACTACCAAGCTTAGAGTAGTTTTTCAGGCTAATATACCTGACCCGTTTACGCAACAGTCCCTTAATGACGGACCTAAATTACAAAAAGACATTGTAGAAATTTTATTATGCTTTCGCTTAAACCCTGTTACGTTAACCGCTGATAACAAAAATGTATAGGGGGATTTTAATTCCTGAAGCCCAGCAAAAATATCAAAAAATATTTTGACGCTTCAACCCCGACGAGGAAATTTCAGTTTTTAATGTACGGATTAAATTGTTCGCCTTATTTAGCGCTACGCACGCTTCAACATTTAGCAGAAAATATTATGGAAAATACCCTAACGCCGCTCACGTTATTTTAAATGATATATCGGATAATGCTAATCAAGAGAATGCTCATCCTATTCTTGTTACTTGTAGTGATAGTGATGATAATGAAGATCTTTTAGAACTTTCTCCACTAGAAAACAGTAACATTTTTTTAGAAGTTCCCCTGCCTGAAAACACCACAATAGATTAGTGGCTTGCGTCTCTAAAATATCGGCTCTGGTGCTCTATATTCATTCTCTATTCTCTTTATTGAAAATAACCATAATCCAGAATTTTTATTACTGACTGAACACTGGTTAATCTCCGGGGAACCATGCAGCCTTCCAGGTTATTTAAACATTTCACATTTTTGTCGAACTTTAAATGCTGGTTATGGCGGCACAATGATATTAATTAGCGAGGAATTTTCACAAAAATTTGAAATCAAGTCGGTTGATAGTTATAATCATCTGTGTGTAGAGAGCGATTTTGAATTATCAATGGCTGTTAACAAAAAAGAAAATATCTATATTTTATGTATTTATCGACCCCCTGAATCAAACACAACAAACTTTCTTATTAATCTGGAAACAATTTTGCTTGACTTACCTGCAAACAGTAAGATTGTTTTAACGGGAGATTTTAATATTGATTTTGATAGCAAGACTTCACCAGCTACTCAAGCTTTGCATAACCTACTAATTTCCTATGGCCTGAGTATGTTTGTAAATTCTCCAATTAGAATATCAAATGAAACATCAACTAAAATAGACTATTTTTGTACGAACTTTAATCAAGATGATACTAGTTGTGACGTAATCTCCACGGATCTCTCTGACCATAAAGCCTTGTTATCAAAATTTCCTATCAAACACCAAAATGAAAAAATACCACCTCAATACAAGCGAATTTTCTCCAGAGGTAATTATCAATGTTTTAGAGAGAGATTGAGTGAGACTGACTGGAGTAGAGTGTGTTGTTCTGATGGTCGCGTTGAGGATTTTCATTCTGTTTTACATAACTTATTTAACAAATGTTTTCCATTACGTAGAATGAGAGCGCGATACAAAAAGAAATCCTGGTTGACTAAAGGCATTAGGGTATCCGGTAAGAATCAACGTTCATCGCATGTAATTTGTAAATCTATTCATAGTGATTTTTTAAGCACCTATTATAAAATTTATCGTAAAATATATAAAAAAACAATAAAATTGGCAAAACGTAAGTTTTACGAAGCGAGAATGTTAAATGCAAAAAGCAAGAGTAAAGAGACTTGGGCAATAGTTAATGATTTACGAGGAAATAATAGTTCATTGAAACAATCCGCTGATGTTGATTGTAATGTCTTAAACAGATTTTATTGCACTGTTGCAAAAAATCTGACAGATAATTTACAATCAAATCTGGATCCCATGGATAATTTAAAAAACTCTTATGTTGGTGAAACTTTTGTACTTTGCAATACGAATGCAGAGGAAATAAGGAAAACAATAAATGAAATAAAAAACAGTAATTCTACGGGTTCAGACGAAATGTCAATAAAAAAATTTCAAAATCTAGATTCTAATGCTCTTGAAACCTTAGCGTTTTCTGTAAATGAATGTTTTTCAAATGGTGAATTTCCTGACGCTCTTAAAACTGCTATAGTAATTCCTCTACACAAATCTGGATCTCGTGACGACCCGGCTAACTTTAGGCCTATCTCCCTTTTAAATACATTATCAAAGATAATTAAAAAAATTGTCAAGGCCAGAATGATTGAATTTTTAAACAAGAACAAAATTTTAAGTACACAGCAATTTGGTTTTCAGAATACTAAAAGCACAAACGATGCACTGTTTTCCTTTCTGCAAAATCTCTATTTAAACTTAAATAACAAAGAATGTGCAGCAGCAGTCTTTTGCGATTTTTCAAAGGCGTTCGATTGTGTTAACCATAATTTTCGTCTGAAAAAGATTGATGTGTACGGTGTTAGAGGAACATCACATAAATTCTTTAAATCCTATTTAACAAAGAGGCAACAGAAAGTTAAAAATGGTACAGGGTTTCTTCAACATGTGACTTAAATACAGGTGTACCTCAGGGATCCGTTCTGGGGCCGATTTTATTTTTGTTGTACATTGATGATTTAAGTTTGGTTGATATTAAGGGTATTTTCACCTTATTTGCTGATGACACAACGATACTATGGCATCATAAAGATAAAACAATTCTTAGAGGTATAGTGGGGCCAAGTAGCAGCAACAGCTACTATACCTGATATTAATATCAGTAGTCAAAATACTATGGAACAAACACTACAATTAATTTTGGAGAAATTGAACAAACTTGATGAGCGATTAACTAAACTAGAAAGTAGCAATAACGGAGCTACCAATATGCCTCAAAATGGTCAGTAATCTTAGAATTCTAGCTTGGAATGCCAATGGTCTCTTGCAACATCAGCAAGACTTGCAAGTTATTCTAGACATAGAAAAAATTGACGTCTGTCTTGTGTCAGAAACGCATTTCACTAACCAGTCTCACATTAAATTTAAAGGTTATAAAGTGTATCATACAACTCACCCTAGCAATACTGCACATGGGGGAAGTGCTGTAATAATTAAAGAAAATATATCACACTATGAGGAGATGGGATATAAAACCATATAGATTCAAGCTACATTAGTAAGTGTAAAAACCAAAACATATACACTAGTCATAAGTGCTGTCTATATACCACCAAGGCACTTACTAAAGAAAAATCAATATCTTAATTTTCTCAGAAAATTAGGAAACCGTTTTATAATTGGAGGTGACTTTAATGCAAAAAATACCTACTGGGGATCTAGACTGACGAATTCTAAAGGAAAAGAACTTTTGCAAGCTATTAGTGAATATCAATGTGAGCTAATATCAACTGGTAAGCCCACATACTATCCAACAGATCCAGGAAAAATTCCAGATCTAATTGATTTTTTTATAGTAAAAAATATATCTTTAAGTTTTGTAGATATAGAAGAAAGTTTTGATTTACACTCAGATCATTCACCTATTATTCTAACTCTTAGTAAAAACATAATAAAGAAAGAAGCAAATATCTCACTAGTTAATAAACTGACTGACTGGATTAGTTTTAAACAAAGTCTGTCAGAAAAAATAAACCTATCAGTACCATTGCAAACGCCAAAACAAATCGATAAAGAATTGAATATTTTGTTACAAATATTCAAAAAGCAGCTTGGGGAAACAGTCCAAAACCAAAGAGAATTTTTAAGGGAAAAAACTATCCAGAGGAAATTAGAGACCTTATATTGGAAAAAAGGAAACTAAAAAGAAAGTGGCAGCAAAGCCGTAATCCTCGGGACAAAACAAATCTCAACAACATGACGCAGCGCATTAGGCGAGAAATTCTAGTAATAAAAAATGAATCTATTAACCATTTTCTTAATGAACTTACAGATGATAAAAATACCGACTATTCCCTTTGGAAAGCAACGAAAGATTTTAAAAGACCAATTATCCAAATTCCACCCATTCGAACATCTAACAACCAGTGGGCAAGGAGTAACAAAGAAAACGCAGATATTTTTGCAAGTCATTTAGAAAAAACATTTCAGCCCCACGAAACACCGGATGAAAACTTTCAATTAAATGAACCCCATCAAATCGAAGACCATATTAAGCTTACATCACCAAAAGAAATATTAACAGAAATCAAAAATATTAATTCGAAAAAAGCCCCAGGGTATGATCTTATTAACGGGGTAGTCATAAAACAACTCCCCAGAAAAGCTATCGTAAAACTATGCAACCTAATTAATGCGTCCTTTAGGCTTAGGTATGTACCTAAACTGTGGAAAGTGGCAGAAGTTATCATGATCCCAAAACCGGGAAAACCACTCCATGACGTGTCATCTTACAGGCCAATATCTTTGCTGCCAATTATATCCAAGCTCTATGAGAAATTATTGCTTAAAAGAATAAAACCCATCATAGAAAGACAAGAAATTATTCGATCTCATCAATTTGGTTTTCGAGACAAGCATTCCACGATAGATCAAGTACATAGAATTACTAATATAATAGAAAAAGCACTAGAAGAGGGAAAAGTTTGTTCTGCAGTTTTTCTAGATGTAGCACAAGCATTTGACAAAGTGTGGCATGAAGGCCTTACTTTTAAACTAAAACAGTTTCTGCCAAAACAATATTCGGATATTTTGGAATCATACATATCTGATAGACATTTTAGAGTAAAACAGGAAGACTCATACTCAAATTTAAGAGAAATTCAAGCAGGCGTGCCCAGGGTAGCGTACTAGGCCTGACCACGCACGTAACTTAGAACATAGTGAACTGACTTGTATCCAATTACGCAGTCATTATTAGAAAAGGAAATAAGATAATTCTGCTTATTTCGAAACGAAAGTTGAAAAATGGCGAAAGTTCAGAAAACAGTGGACTCACCTGGGTTTCGCTGGTTCTTCAAACAAACAATGAACAATGGTTTTGCAATGGTTTGGTAATTGATTTCACCGAAAATATAGGATAATTGTAATTTATCACTGAAAACGATGTGATTGCAAACGAATTTCGAATCAACATGGCAGAAACTTTTCTCTCTTCCCACGCCTGCGCGATGCTATGATAAGCCCATTGAAAACTGTACAATCAATTAATTCGCGCCAAAAGAAGAGATTTGAAATTAGAAGTAATTTTTGTATTAGACGTTAACATGCGTAGACATTACCGCCCACTTAAAACACACTGTGTTTTAGCCATTAAAGAAAAGCAATCAAAAGTAAAAAAAAAAAGAAATAAATAAAACAAACAAAATAAAGTTGAAAACTACCCAATTTTCAAGACAAAACTTATTCAAATATATCTGAAAATAGTTTTGGGTTAAGAAAATGTATGTACAAATGTCTTAAAGAAAGACAAAAAAAAGAAACTAAATTGAATTTAACTTAATTTTGGTCCGGTAAGGGACAAATTTTTACTATCGGTCTACGGTACGTTCCCGACTTGGTTTTTACGTCAACTACACGGGTCACACCGTCAGCACCCGGATACAACGCTACCACTCTGGCTAGAGGCCATTGAAGCGGAGGTTTTGATTCATGTTTTATAAGAACGAGCATATTTAACTCAATCTTATTCGGAAGGTCATTCCACTTCGCACGCTGCTGTAATGTATGCAAGTATTCATTATGCCACCTATTCCAGAATTCTGCTTGAAATCTTTGTAATAGCTGCCAGCGAGACAAAGTGGATAATTTTAGATGGGAAAGGTCTGGATCAGGCAAAGAATTTAATGGTCCAAATGTAAGAAAGTGGCCTGGAGTAATGGGAGCTAGATCATTCGGGCCTGCACTTTGAGAAAACAAAGGCCTGGAGTTCAAAATTGCCTCAACCTGGCAAAGAAATGTAGTAAACTCCTCAAACGTCAGACGTTGTTCTCCAACAGTGCGCAATAGGTGAGTCTTTACCGACTTTACTCCAGCCTCACTGAGACCATTAAAATGAGGTCCACCACTGGGACTCCAATGCCAAGTGATTGATAGTGATTCTGAAACATGTTGAGCATATTCTTTAAGTAAATTATCACCTCCATGAAACGTCGTTGCATTATCGCAATAAATATGAGCTACAGTGCCTCTACGGGCCACGAATCTCCGAAACGAAGCTAGAAAAGCTTCAAGTAATAAAGCTGCGCACAGCTCTAACCGGGGAAGAGAAACTGTTTTTAAGGGTGCGACTTTGGACTTAGCTGTAACAAGCGAAATGAAGATACCATCTGTGGTAACGAAACGAAAATATATTACAGCACAATAGCCTACCATACTCGCATCGCAAAATCCATGTAACTGGCAATTTGAAAAATCTTTTGGAATCACGCATCTAGGAATATTAAGCGAAGATAACTCAGGGAGTTCAGATTTAAATTGAGCCCAAGTGGTTTTTATAGACAAGTCAGGCGTACTATCCCAATCAATATCCTTGCAGAGCCACAAGCGTTGCATAATATTTTTCGCAAAAAGTGTTATTGGACTCAAAAATCCCTGAGAATCAAAGATTTTCGCGATTTGACTTAAAATCGTTCTCTTTGTAATTGGTTTATCCTCCAAAACCACTTTATAGGAAAAGGAATCTGTTACAGCATTCCAACGCAATCCAAGCATCTTCACGAAAGGAGGATCATCTTGATCGAAACTTAAGGACATTTGACGATCAGATTCTGGAATTGACTTTAGGAAATCTGGACAATTACTGGCCCACTTCCTGAGCGCAAAACCTCCAGATTTAAGTAAATTTATTAATTCCTGCTGCAACGATAGGCACGAATCAATAGAAAAAGAACCTCCAAAGCAGTCGTCAACGAAAATTTGAGTGTCAAGAATCTTAGCTGCTTCTGGAAACCTCGATCTCTCTTGGTTGGCAAGCTCATTTAGTGTGCGAATACACAAATATGGTGAGGATGACAAACCATATGTCACAGTATTCAAACGATAGGTTTGAATTGGTTCATTTATATCGAAGCGCCAAAGAATTCTTTGAAAATCCCTATCCTCTGGTCGTACTAGGATATTTCGAAAGCACTGTTTTATGTCACTTACGAAAACTATAGGGTAATAACGAAAAATATGTAATAAAGAGCTAATATCTGTTTGTAATTTTGGCCCAGGTAATAAAACTGAATTAATTGACAAACGTGGAATTTCGTACCCGTGAATTTAAAATTGTTTGAGTTAATTGAAATCGATTTGCTACCTTTGGCCGCGCCGTCGAAAATTACACGTAACTTAGTTGTTACTGAATCAGTTTTAATGACACAATGGTGCGGCAAATACCAACACTGTCTAGGAATCGAATCTTCGCTGGTAACTAAACTCATGTGTTCGGAAGAAAGGTAATCTCTAAGAAATTCGGAATAGTCGTGATACAAAGTAGGATTTTTAAGTAATCGTCTCTCAAGCAAATTAAATCTATGTAAGGCCATATAATATGACTCACCCAAATCAATGAGAGAATCTTTAAACGGCAACGCGACGACAAACCGACCAGTCTGATCGCGGGATGTGGTTTTTGAAAAAACCTGTTCACACTTAATTTCATCTTGACTCAAGTGAATTTTTGAAGGAATATTCTCAATTCTCCAAAATTTTTCTAAACATTGATCTAGGTAATAATCACAACTATTTGTGAAATATGAATGAGAATTAGAACTAGAGATTTTACCTAGAGTAATATTGTCTATTTTGCCCAAGAGAATATAACCTAACGAAGTAGATAAAGCGGTTGGTTCTCCAACTTTACTCGAAATTTTCTCTCCTAGAAGAGTCTGAACAAATATATCAGCTCCTAGTAACAATTCTACTGAGCTGCTCTCATAGAATTTAGGATCTGCAAGTTGTAAGGTTGAAATATGATTCCAAGTTTTCACCCGAAGATCAAAAAAAGGCAAGTTTGAGCATACCTTAGGAAGAACAATTGCATCAAAAGATATGTCAGAAAAATTAAGGTTAAGTGGTCGTAAGTTGCACTTTGCAATATCTTTTGAAACGCTGGAGAACATTTGATTTAGTCCGGCAATAGAAACAGAAAAATTAGATCTTCGAATACCAAGTCTATGAATTGTCTTCTCCGAAATGAAATTTGAATCACTGGCTGGGTCAATTATTGCCCGAATAGGCTGAAAATTCCCTCTGCAATCTTGGAGGTCTACTACTGCAGTAGCTAGCAACACAGTATCCTTTTTAACCACAGTGTTCATTGTAGTAGTCATACAATTTGAATTTTGACCAGAGAAATGAGGACCATCGGACGTTGAAGAAGAATTTAAACTTGAATTACTCTGATCTAAATTATTTTTTGACTGATTCATGTGAAGCAAAGTGTGATGCAATAATCCACAAGATTCAGCTCTGCAACGGAAAGTTGAAACACATTGATTTAAAGAATGCGGAAATAAACAATTGAAACATAATTTCTTTTCTTTCATAAAGTTGTGTCGTTCTTGAACCGATTTTGCTATAAACGAGGGACATCTAGCTAATGAATGAAAGTCTAGGCACAGAAAACATTTAAATTTTGAATTATTTCGATTAACTGAATGCGAATTTTGTGTTTTTTGAGTTCTATTTAAAGTATTTTGTGTAACAAATGAATTTGAATAACTTACTGGAGCTACCTGACGTAGGCACCTTCAGCTTGACCGGTGAAATAAATTGTACCGTTTCAAGCGCCTTGCAATGTTCTTGGATAAAATCAAATAATTGATCAAATGTAAGAATATCAACCTTACTGAATGCCGTCTCAAAACTAGTGCGTATAGCAACAGGAGTTTTTTGTAATAGTAAATAAAATAGAATAAACGACCATTGCTCTACCGGAAAGCCCAAAGTTTTGAGATAGGAAATTGACTCTGAGAAAATATTTAAAACGGTTTGCATTTCTTTAGCAGAGTCGTTCTTTGGTGAAACACCGTAAATCGCATTTAGGGCGTTTGTTGCTAGCAAACGCTTCCTTTGGTAACGATCCGTTAAGTGCTTTAAAGCTATATCATAGTTTTCCTCCGTTAAAGGAATAGCTTTAATTATGTTTTTGGCTTCGCCACTCAAGTATGTCAGCAAACGTTGAAATTTCTCGATTTTTGGCATATCGGTTTGGTCAATCAGGCTTTGGTACAAGCCAAAAAAAAGAAACAAGGAATTTTAATTTTATTTAAGACTGCACTTGAATTAGTATCGTTTTTAGTTGATTGTGTGGCCAAGGATTTAGGTTGAAAAAGCTCGAAAAAGATCGCTTTAGATTCATTGAAGAAAGTAGAGCAACCCTTCCTAACTGCATCCTCAACCTCAAAAGACTCATCCTCTAAGGATTTTATGACCTCATTATGGGCTTCAAAGAACCTAGCATAGTCATCATCTAATGCCTGATATCTAGCGAAAACCTTTTCGTAAGTTTTGAAACCTCTTTAATGCAACCATTTCTAGTCGTAATGTAATTTATAGGTAACTCAAAAAACGTACCCAATGTAAACCAAGAAATGATCATGTGCAATAATAAATACCTGTATACACACAGCAATGCACGTGCTAGTGTAGGTGTGTAGGTAAATATCGATTTTCAATTTATTGACCTACCACAATTTTAGGTGAACGACCTACCTACATATATTCAAAAGCCAAATATTAATTTTTTATTGGAAAGACTTGCATATATTCAATAACTATTACTGAATATAGGTCGCAAAAAAAAAGATCCGCTATAAACAGTCACAAAAAATGTGATAAAAAGTAAAAACTTTACCGGAATTTTTCACGGTTCACTGGTTGCCTGTGTGTAGGTAGGGCCTCCGCTGAACGGAAAGGCGTGTCGAATAGTACTTGAATTTGATTGATCGAATTGAACCGCGCCCAACTACCGCCTCTAATTTGCTCCGCCTAATCTGCAATGGCCGAAAGATAGAATAAACGTAGACCGATAGCTGGCGCCCTCTATAAATGTGAAAATTTGGAATTTTTCAATTAATTAACCTCTAATTAATTTGCAATCTGGCACGAATGGACCAAATAAAGACCACGCACGTAACTTAGAACATAGTGAACTGACTTGTATCCAATTACGCAGTCATTATTAGAAAAGGAAATAAGATAATTCTGCTTATTTCGAAACGAAAGTTGAAAAATGGCGAAAGTACAGAAAACAGTGGACTCACCTGGGTTTCGCTGGTTCTTCAAACTCAGGGTGCACCCTGACTGCTTCTGTCGTCTTTCTCCTCTACCTCAATCTCACCCACAAGGTGTACAATGGTTTTGCAATGGTTTGGTAATTGATTTCACCGAAAATATAGGATAATTGTAATTTATCACTGAAAACGATGTGATTGCAAACGAATTTCGAATCAACATGGCGGAAACTTTTCTCTCTTCCCACGCCTGCGCGATGCTATGATAAGCCCATTGAAAACTGTACAATCAATTAATTCGCGCCAAAAGAAGAGATTTGAAATTAGAAGTAATTTTTGTATTAGACGTCAACATGCGTAGACAAGGCCCTTATCTATACTTATTATTCACTTGCGATATCCCAAAGCCAGAAAATTGTCACTTAGCAACATTTGCAGATGATACTGGTTTATTGACGGTAGAAAAATCTATTGAAAAATGCATAGAAAAACTTCAGGATGCAGTCACCGAAGTTCACAGTTGGACCACAAAGTGGCGAATAAAATTAAATGAAACCAAATCAATTCATGTTGATTTTACAAACAAAAATATAAATCACATACAAATAACAATTAATAACATTCCCGTACCATATTCAAATCAGGCAAAATATCTCGGTATAACACTTGATGCCAAATTGCGCTGGAAAGTACATGTTAAGAAGAAAAAAGAAGAACTTGAGATAAGGTATAGAAAAATGACTGGCTAATTGGAAGGAAGTCCAATTTAACAATTCATAATAAGTTACTGCTTTATAGACAAATACTGAAACCAGTATGGACATATGGTATTCAACTATGGGGTTGTGCTAAAGAGAGTAACATTCTAATTTTACAGAGATTTCAAAATAAAGTATTAAGAAACATTGTGAATGCACCTTGGTACGTTCGAAATAGTGACCTTCATCGAGATCTAAAAATCGAAACTGTAGCAGAGACTATAAAAAAGTACGCAAAAAGCCATGAAGATAGACTTCATCGGCATGTGAATGTGGAAGCAATTCAGCTTCTAAACAATACTATGCTAGTTCGAAGACTAAAAAGAGTGAAGCCGTTTGAGCTAGTAAACTAAGTGAATTATATAAAGCAAAATAATGCTACAAACACAACACAATTGTGAGTTACAGACTAAACAAAGCGGGGAGAACTGTTGAGTGAACCCTAAGTTTAAATCTGACTTTTCTAGTAAATTAAGTTAAAACAAAATTGCTAATTAGTCTTACTGACTAGATTGTAATACAATAAACACAGTGTGTTTGACAAATAAAAAAAATAATAATAAATTTTAGCTTACGTTGTTCGTTTCACCAATTACATAAGATTTGAGGATACGCTAAAACAAGAAAGTATTGTTTTTTCGGAACTAGTTTTCGCGCTAAAAATTATTTCCAAGCATGAGCAACAAAAATATTTTTGGGATATTATTTCTAACGTAAAAAATAAAAGAAATACAAAATCAATACAAAAATTAAATGTTTTTCTAGATGACGAACGACTTCTCAGAGTAGGAGGAAGGCTTCATTACGCCTCAATTTCGTTTAATCAAAAGCACCCAATCTTATTGCCCCGCGAAAGTAGATTTTCTTATCTTTATGTCCTTGAGATGCACGAAAAATATATGCATGTCGGCGTACAAACGCTTCAATATTTGATAACACAAACTTTTTGGATTTGGTCCGCAAAAAGTCTAATAAAAAAAGTTATTTCTTCTTGTGTCAGATGTTTCAAAGTTAAGCCACAACCTTTTCAACCCCTTATGGGACAATTACCCTTCGCTCTGGTCAACCCTGAGAAACATTTTGCTCTCAGTGGCGTTGGCGTATTTCGATCACTATGAGCAAACATAGAGGCGCCAAAACGTGTAAAGCCTATATTTGTCTATTTTGTTGTCTTGTTACGCGAAGTATACATTTGGAACTTGTTTCTGACTTAAGTTCAGATGCATTTTTGGCCACAATGCGCAGATTCATTGCGCACAGAGGATTTATTAAATCGCTGTTTTCTGACAACGCCACTAATTTTGTAAAAAGTAGAAAAGAGCTCTTAGATATGACAAAAAAAGTTGCTAATCAAGAAGCTATAGCTTGGAGCTTTATACCGCCCACTTTGGTGGTATCTGGGAATCAGGTATAAAATCTGTTAAAACCCATTTGGTTCGTGTCGTGGGTTCCCAGATACTTACCTACGAGGAATTGTACACGATTTTATGTCAAATCGAGTCAATCCTCAACTCACGTCCTTTGACACCTATGTCGTCCGATCCTAACTACCTGCAGGTTCTCATACCCGGTCATTTTTTAACCATGCGCCCATTAGTTTCTAAGGTCACTATATCACGAAGTTCCTTCTTCACTAAAGGTGCCGACATAGATTTTTACGTTTTAAAAAACCTTGTATACAATTTGTTATCCATTGGCTTTGGGGCAAAACTTTAAAAAAAATTTTAACAAAATTGTATTTTCAACAACATGACTTATCTCTGACTTGTGTTTGTTTACTATGTTATAACAAGAAATTATGAAGAGATTCATACCTAATTTTTTCGCAAATTTAATAAGGGTATTTCTGCCATCCATTCAAATTTAAAAATACGTAGTTGTTGATGTGTCTTGCTACCCCTATAAGTCAGTGTAGTCAGGTGTATAAAAGAGGTAGTCGATAGCAGCTATGAAAGAGTAATACATATTTGCGTTTATGCTGGTTAGAAATTTGAAAGAAGCTCAAATGTTATTACCTAAAAGAGGAGCTCAGAAGCGCAATTAGCTAAGTACCTATACGATTTAACCAAGCCCAAGGCACAGTCTAAGCGAGGCTTGGCTCCATAACGACAACTAAGGCCAGACTAGGAATGAAGCGGGAGTCTTGGACCAATTATTAGACTAAGTAAATTCCCTTTTTTCCTCCCATTAATTTGTTATTTATTGCCTTTCTATTTTCTGAATGGTATTACCAGAAACGAATATAATTTTATACTAGTTTCTGGTATTACTATAATAAAAAATATGTTAACCGGGTAATGTAGAATTAATCTTTTGTATGATTATTTTCTTCATTAAATTATGGTTTTTGAATTAATTTGTTATTTATTTTAATAATACCTTTTGTTTGTTATTTTTTTAACAATATGACATGCTGTCACCGCCTTACTAAAAAAACAGTACATATTTGAAATAAAAATAATTATTTTTCAAAAAATGTGTTAATATACTGGCTGTTTCAAATCAACTGTCCACTCGATTGCTAACTTTTTTAATAATAAAGATATTGTTACGGGTTCACAACGACAAATTAAAACTCGCAATTATTGAAAACGATACGTCAATTTATTTCGACAAATTATGTACAAAAAAAACACGCACTTAAACTTACTAATAACTTGCTAATAATTCACTACTTTAATCCGCCTATTAACTTCGCGTTAACATCTAGCGATCACTACTATTGGTTATCTTTGACTGACTGCCTGGTGCGCGACCCCGGCCCTATTTATAGGATCGTCCATCTCTCTCGAACTTTCCGGCAGCCTTCGACGTCCGGAAAGTTCTCGTATTATTGCGACCGCAAGTCACAGATAACGTAACTAAAACCTAGACTAAGAATACAACCTTAAGATAAATCAACCTAATACTACACTAAACCTAAATAAATTCCAATTATAAAATTTAAATAACTTAAATTTGTAACACTATCCTCCTCTTCAAGTTTGATCGTCTCGATCAACATTTCCCAGGTAAGGTTTTAGTCTGTCTAGATGAACAACTTTCATCTTGGACTTCGGGCTTCTCTGGATTCGGTAGACTACATCATTAATTCTCTTAACAACTTTATAAGGCCCTTCCCATGGTGGGGTCAACTTAGGTGATCTTCCTTTCTTGCGTTGAGGATTGTATAGCCAGACTTGATCATTCTCTTTGAACCCTGAAGAGTTTGCTTTCAGGTCAAATCTCGCTTTCATGCGGTCACTGGCTATTTCTATTCGCTCTCTAACCACTTCATGGATATCGTGCAGCTTTTGCCTTAAACGTTCGACATAGTCATTAACCTCTAAGTGTGCTTCTTCAGGTGAACCAAACATGATATCACATGGTAAACTCAGTTCTCTACCAAACAGGATACTAGATGGAGTAACTCCTGTCGTATTGTGAATGGCGGTTCTATAGGCCATCAAAAACAATGGAATATATTGGTCCCAATCTGTTTGGTGCTCATCAACAACTTTGCACAGATGTTCTTCTATTGTTTTATTAAATCTTTCAACCATGCCATCTGACTGCGGATGTAAAGCCGTAGTCCGTGTTTTATGTATTCCTAAAAGGTCACAGAGATTCTGGAAGAGCTTTGATTCAAAGTTTCTTCCTTGATCTGAATGTAGTTCCAAAGGAATGCCAAATCGGCTGAAAACATCATTTACCAGAACTTCTGCAACTGTATCGGCCTCTTGGTTAGGCAAAGCAAAAACTTCTGGCCATTTGCTAAAGTAATCCATGACAACAAGGATGTATTTGTTGCCCTTTTAAGTTTCTGGAAATGGTCCGGCCACATCAATAGCAATGCGTTCGAATGGCAGACCTACGTTATATTGTTTCATTTGACCTCTGGACCTTGTTTTGGGACCTTGGCTGGCTGCACAAGTCGAACATCGGCGGCACCAGTTTTTCACATCTTGAAAGTAATTGACCCAATAAAATCGGTTTCGAATTTTGTCCATGGTTTTATTTACGCCTAGGTGCGAGCCTGATTTTCCACCATGGCATTCGGCCATTATATTGTCTACCATGCTCCTAGGAACCACTACTTGATTAATCACAGTAAGGCCATCGGCACTTTCCCAGGCACGTTTAAGGATGTTTTCTTCTACTATCAGTGAATCCCATTGTGCACACAGTGATTTGAATATCACCCCTTGGTTTGCGATATCTTGCCATGATGGTCGTGGCTTGTTCTCTTCTTTCAATCGCAAGATAGGTCCTACATCTTTGTCGTTAAGTTGTGTGGTTCTAATCGAAGCCGACATCCATTCTTCATCTGGTTCTAACTTTATCTGGCGCACGTAGGTAATAACAATGTTTACAATCCTCAGGGCAAGGTCTTCTGGACAATGCATCTGCATTATTATGCACCCTTCCCGCTCGGTGCTTAATTTGATAATGGTATTGTTGTAGCTTTTCTATCCATCTCGCGACTTGCCCCTCAGGTTGTTTCATTTTCATGAGCCACTGTAACGCAGCATGATCCGTTCTAATCAGAAACTCTTGTCCGTAGAGATATTTGTGAAAGTGATCTACGGATTTAACTATGGCTAGGAGCTCCTTTCTAGTAACACAATAATTTCTCTCTGGTTTGGATAGCTTCTTGCTGAAAAATTCGATGACCCGTTCTTCTCCATCTTGTACTTGGGAGAGTACTGCTCCTATGCCATCGTTGCTCGCATCAGTATCTAATATGAATTTTCCTTTTGGAATGGGATATGCAAGAATCGGACTAGAACATAATGCTGCTTTTAGTCTTCTAAATGCTTGGTCACATTCGGTATTCCATTTGTAAGAAGCTTTATCTTCTGTAAGTCTATGTAATGGAGACGCTATTTTGGCGAATCCTTCTACAAATCGTCTGTAGTATGTACACAGACCCAAAAAGCTTCTCAATTCATGTTTGTCACGAGGTTGAGGTCATTCTTTTATTGCTTGTAACTTCTTTTCGTCGGTATGGATGCCTTCTCGGGAAACGACGTGACCCAGGAACTCAACTTTTTCTTGGAACAGAAAACATTTCTTTGAGTTCAATTTAAGATTTGCGTTCCTGATTCTTGAGAATACTTCTCGTAAATTATCTAGATGATCTTGAAATGATTTCCCCATTACTATGACATCATCCAAATAGACTAGGCAGGTTTTCCAAGTAAGGCCTCGTAGAACGACTTCCATTAGTCTTTCAAATGTAGCTGGGGCATTGCACAGGCCAAATGGCATCACATTAAACTGATAAAGTCCACTTCCAGCAGAGAATGCAGTCTTCTCTTTATCTCTTTCAAAGATTCCTACTTGCCAATACCCACTTTTCAGGTCAAGAGTAGAAAATCAATATGATCCTGCCAACATTGTTAATGTGTCGTCTATTCTTGGCAGTGGGTAACTATCTTTCTTGATCACATCGTTAAGTTTCCTGTAGTCGACACAAAATCTAGTACTTCCATCCTTTTTAGTGACCAACACCACAGGAGATGACCAAGGACTTGATGACTCTTCAATAACACCGTCGCTGAGCATTTTATTAATGAGATTGTGAACTTCTTCTTGTTTGGCCAATGGTAGTCTTCTTGGGGGCTGTCTTATCGGTTGGGCATCGCCAGTGTTGATGGAATGTTGAATAAGGTTTGTGCGACCCGAACTACTCTTAGTTTCAAAGATATTACTTTGTTCTTCTACAAACTCTCTCGCTTTACGAAATTCTTCTGGAGTGAGATGTTACCAAGTTGACTGAAATTGCTTAAGTACCTCCGTTGGTAACTTACTTTTATCCTCCGAAGTTGGCTCTTCACATCTTGTTACTTTCTGGACTGGCTCAAATAATGCTACCACCTCCCCCTTATTAATTTTGACACTATTTGGGAAAATATTGGCGACTCTAATCGGGATGTCTTTATCGGTTTTAACTAATGACTTTGCAACGAGGTAGGTGTTGGATAATTTCTGTTGGCTTATGAGTCCGACACAGCTTGATGTTTTACTTTCTAGCCTCCCAAAAATTATGGTCTCACTGTTACCGCCCAGTCTTGTTGTACATACTGCCACGACCTTTATTGGTTCTTTATTGAAGTGACTATTTGACAAAATGAACTCTTCATTCCCAAATCTCAGGGTATTAAGTTTATTATCAAACGCAAATCCATGTTTACTTATCAAGTCCATTCCCAAAATAAATTCGTCTTCTATTTCGGCAACCAATACAGTGTGGCGAATCTTCAATCTTCCCAGCTGTAGGTCTATGTCTGTCTGCCCCAACGTCGGCGGATTCTCCAGTCACAGTCTTGGGTGTTATTTTCTTTTCTGTTGGTCGAATTTTATATCTCGTTGCAATTTTGAACTTAAGCAATGATATGGCAGCACCAGTGTCTACTGTTATGTTAACTTGTCTTCCATTTATAAGTCCGTCGATGTTAAGACTGTCAGCAGTATGTTTTAAGCTCTTAATTGAATAAATTTTGGGGGCTACATTCCCTTTATCCAACACCCGCCCCTCTGCGTTGACTAGTTTTAGTTTTCCTGATCTCTTCTTCGGTACTCTGTCCCGCTAGATGGCGAGCGAGACCTTATTTGGACGCGACAATCGCGTTGAATATGCCCTGTACGTCCGCATCTGAAACACTTTACATTTGAAGGGGATCGTCTGCTTTCTTTCAAAGAGTCAATCTTCTCTATCAGTGATTGAAACATTTGGTTTAGCGTTTTTAAGTTGACCTCATGTCCATTGCTCATTTCTTCTCCCTCCTGAATTGAAACAGCTCTTACTTTTGGCCTGGACATATTATTTGATGATTCGATTTCAAGGGCTCGAATCAACACTTCACTGCTATTATGGAAGCGTTCTCGACGAAGTAACTTTGCTAAGTCCGTGTCTCGTAATCCGTTAATAAAGCGATCTACCGTGAAGGGATCTCTGTAATTTTCTGGCATTTCTGGGTAAGCTAAATACATCAGCCTCCTGATATCTGCTTCATACTCTTGCAATGATTCTCCTGGTCTTTGTTGACGAATATTTAATTCTGACCAATGTAAATTTCGCAAGTGTTCATCTCCATACCTTCTTTCTAACGCTGCCACTAAAGCGTTATAATTCTGTTTTTGTTCGACTGGAATGGACCGTAAAAGTCCCAGAGCAGGTTCTCGTAGAGCTACTAATAATGCTCTAGCTTTTTCCTCATCATCCCAACCATTTGCAGCAGCGGCAGCTTCAAACTGTTGTTTGTAAGTAGACCAGGAAGACGTACCATCGAAATTTGGAGGCTTAATATTTTTGTTGGAATTCACAACACATCCCTGAGCTTTCATTTTGTTGTGTTCTTTGTGGAGCTGTATAAGCTGTTTTGACACGTCCTGGAATTTTTCTTCCACTGTTTGAAAAACTTCTTCTCTTACATTCTGTAGCTTGATCTCCACTTTTTCTTCAACATTCTGCAATTTGTTCTGTAACGTTTCTTCTACATTCTGCAATTTGTTTTGTACCTTTTCTTCTACATTCTGCATTTTCTGAGTTATTTCTTCCTTAAGATATTCGGTTGCTGCCTTGAACTCTCCTCTAAGCTGCTCGGAGTTGCTCTTTATTTGATCGAAGTTTTCTTGAATGCCATCTAATCTTTGCTCAAATGTTTCATATCGTTCTGGTTTTGTTCAATGGTCTGCTTCATGTCGTTCTGGTTTTGTTCAATGGTCTGTCTTATATCGTTCTGGTTTTGAGCCATTTGAGCTGCTAGAGCCTGCATCATTTTATCCTTGTCTAGTAAGCATCAACTTCCTGATAAATCACTTAAAATGTTAATTTTTTATTATTTTTTTTTTGGTCTATAAAGCTAATGTTGTAGTCGGTTTTGTTTTTTTTTAAATATCTCCTCTGATTCTTAAATAGGACCTAATGGAATGTTCTAGAATATACTAGTAAATGTCACTCTTTCTGCTACTAGGCAAATGTAGAAGTCACTTTTTGATTATCTCTTTTGGTTCTCGAATAGATCGTCGTAGAATGTTATGGAATATTTTAGAAATTCTTTCTAATTCTCACTATTTAAATATTTAAATAACTTAGCTAATGTCGAAGTCGGTTTTTGTATATCTCTTCTGGTTCTCGAATAGAACGTCGTAGAATGTTTTGGAATATTCTAGAAAATCTTGGTAATTCTTACTTTTGAAATAACTAAGCTACTGTCGAAGTCGGTATTTGTATATCTCTTCTAGTTTTTGAATAGAACGTCGTAGAATGTTATGGAATCTTCTAGAAATTCTTTTTAGTTCTTACTTTTGAAATTACTA
The DNA here is from genome assembly GCA_963576565.1 of Aspidapion aeneum. Lineage (NCBI taxonomy): Eukaryota > Metazoa > Arthropoda > Insecta > Coleoptera > Brentidae > Aspidapion > Aspidapion aeneum. The sequence continues at coordinate 89,466,186 of OY755038.1, forward strand.
AGCTAATGTCGAAGTCGCTTTTTAGATATTTCTTCTGGTTTTCGAATAGAGCGTCGTAGAAAGTGATGGAATATTCTAGAAATTCTTTCTAATTCTTACTTTTGAAATAATTAAACTAATGTCGAAGTCGGTATTTGTATATCTCTTCTAGTTTTTGAATAGAACGTCGTAGAATGTCATAGAATCTTCTAGAAATTCTTTTTAGTTCTTACTTTTGAAATTACTAAGCTAATGTCGAAGTCGCTTTTTTTGGATATTTCTTCTGGTTTTTGAATAGAGCGTCGTAGAAAGTGATAGAATATTCTGGAAAATCTCTCTAATTATCAATTTTTGGACTGTAAAGTTAATGTCGAAGTCGGTTCTTAAATATCTCTTTTGGTTTTGGATAAAACAATATCGAACTTCTTCGAATATTCTGGAAAAATCACTTACTGTTTTTCTGTCCAATTGTCCTATCCGGTGGTCTTTGCACTATTCAGTTCCGAATATTCTGGCAAAATCACTTACTGTTCTTCTTTTTAATTGTCCTAGCCGGTGGTACTGTGTAAGGATAGTCTTTGCACTATTTATTTCTTTTAATCACACTTCTGACACCAATTGTTACGGGTTCACAACGACAAATTAAAACTCGCAATTATTGAAAACGATACGTCAATTTATTTCGACAAATTATGTACAAAAAAAACACGCACTTAAACTTACTAATAACTTGCTAATAATTCACTACTTTAATCCGCCTATTAACTTCGCGTTAACATCTAGCGATCACTACTATTGGTTATCTTTGACTGACTGCCTGGTGCGCGACCCCGGCCCTATTTATAGGATCGTCCATTTCTCTCGAACTTTCCGGCAGCCTTCGACGTCCGGAAAGTTCTCGTATTATTGCGACCGCAAGTCACAGATAACGCAACTAAAACCTAGACTAAGAATACAACCTTAAGATAAATCAACCTAATACTACACTAAACCTAAATAAATTCCAATTATAAAATTTAAATAACTTAAATTTGTAACAATATTAATATTTCAAATAAGCAAACAAGTAGCATTTTCAACGCCCTTTAACATGGTAAAATTTAAATAGATGCCTTTTGCTTTAGAGTTTAAAATTAAAAATATCCTACCAGGTTTTATCAGATAAAATTTAAAATGTTTTTTTTTGTCAAAAACCTCGAAAACGGTTCTTAACTGCTTTTTCTCAACTTTATAAATGTTTGTTAAAAATGTTACCTAATTTGCTAATTTGAAATACTTCTTGCCTTTAATTATTTTTAACAGCCTTGTAGAGACGTCCCATCGGTTTTTTTCGAGGCCCTTTTTAAAAATTTACGGCCTGAGATCTTTTTTCATTTGGGTGTCGTTGGCTGCTAGGGCCGTGGAAGACAATGTTCGACATGGTTCTGGCAGTTAACGGTACCCGAACAAAAATAAAAAAAGAAGCGAAGCCGAAAACTTTAGAACAGTCGCAGAAAAAAATTATGAACGTTATGTACCAATATTATATTTTATAACATACCTGTGTACTATTATAAAAAAAATCTAAAGATAATTAAAAGAAATAACACGGTGGTAATTAAGGATTTATTATTTTACAATTTTTTATTAATTTAGACTCGACTATCGCAGACACAAATAAACATTTTAAAGTTAGTAAAATATCGTCAATTGAGTATTTTAGAAAAATTGTTTTAGGGTTCTTTTTCTGATTTTTCTTATTAAGGAAGCATATGTGTCATCCTTTCCTGTAACAGTCTTTTAAGTGATCAAATCGTGCTCACCAAGCCTAAAAAATAAAAATAATTAAAAAAATAAAAATAAATGTTTTTTTTTTAAATTAACCTAGAAAGTAGAAAACTTTGAATTATTGAATAATATTACGCCGGGGACCGGTCAACTTTCTATAATATAAATGGACAAATAACGGGTCTAATATATTTTAAAAAGTAATCTTAAAAACGAAAGCTAGTTAAGAAAACTTAGTTTTTTTGTAAATTTTCCAACTTTACAAAAATGTTCCTAGGAGGAATAGCTAAAATATTATAAACCTCCTTTAAGCATTGTTTAGAGTCAAACAGTATTTTTTATTATTTCTCTCAATCAGCCCATAGCGATTCACAAGCACAGATAGAGAATAAAACGAGTTTGCTAATTTAGGACTTTCAAATATCAAATTTGTAATCTGTTTTTTTCTCACAAATGTCGCTTTTCTAACTAAGTCAAAGAACATCCCAAACTAGAACTATACAGAAAGGTAAAAAGTTTATCACTTACCTCATACACCATCACTTCGTGCCACAAGTCATCTAATTTGACCCTAAAAATATTAATAACTACCTAAATTAAGCCAAATTCAAAACAATGACCGGGTCGGGTCCTAGGCACATACTACTAAAATGTCTGGTCCCCCTACTTTAAAATCCATATAAAAATATTAATAAATTCTAAATTAGGTCAGTAGGCAGATAATATGTCTACTAATAAAATTTCGGACTTCCATTGTCTTTATTTATTTTAAAACACGACGTTTCGGTTAGTAAGTATCTCTAACCGTTATCAAGTGTAAACTAAACATTCTAGTCTCTAGGCTACTACTTATACTACTTGTTGTGCAGTCAGGTGTGACGGTTCGCCCCCTTTTTAATCGTAAGACGCCTGTTTTCCTTAAGGAGTGGTTTCCATATGTTTGGTATGTCCGTGCTTGGTTGACTGAAAACTTCTTTATTCTGCATTATAAACGCAGCTTCAATAAACTTTCGTTTTCGCCAATGCGCCTCCTTATGTAAAACTTTAGCTTCTGACCACTGAATCCTGTGATCATTTGACCATGTATGATCTGCTAAACCGGATTTTTCAATATCCCCTAATTGGGTACTTTTTAGATGTTCATTTACTCTAACCTGAAGAGGGCGTTTCGTTTCACCTACATATGATTTACCACACTCACACGGGATTTGGTAAATACATTCCTTATTATTTGAGGGATTATCTGGTTTTGTTTTAGTTACAAAACTTCTTATCGTATTTCCCGAAGAAAATACTGTTTTTATATTATAGTGTTTAGCTATTCGTCTTATGTTTTCTGAAATCCCTTGAACATATGGAATGTTAATAACACCTAATGGATTATTATTTTGAGAATTTGGTACATTTAGTTTGTTTTTAATTTTAAATATCGTTGAGTTTGTTAATTTCTCGGAATAACCATTCTGTTGTAAGTCCTTTTTAATGTTGTTAATTTTTGTGGTTAATTCTTCATTATTACTACAATCATTGTTGGTGGCACATAATAGGGACGCTAGTTCTCAGTATTCACTCGACCAAGCCATTCAACGGATTCTGTAATTCTTCGTACTCACTGTTAAAGTGTGAACTCAAATTAGAAGTATCAACGTCTTAAAGGTAAAATGAGCTTTGTGTGTTTATATTTCCATCGGTGCTTAAATAGTATAGCTTTATAAGTATAAACGGATTGAACTAAGGATTTGTAAAATATTTTTAAGTGTTCAAGTTTTCCTTAGATGTGAAATATATATATTAATATTAACGAAATTTTTAGTAAAATTTGTTTCTTTATATTTTTTTTTTGAGGAAGGGAAATGAGTTTTACTTTTTTTTCTTACAATAATCGGTTCCTCATTATATCTGCTGTTGAACTGTTGTACAGGATCGCTCAAATACGGCAAGTTTTACATAAAAGGCCTATTTTAAATAACGCATGCGCAGAAGGGCTGAAATTTTCAATAATAATAATACAATAATACTTTAAGGTTGAGTTACTTGACGAATAAAAAACATAAAATGCCATTAAATCGAGAGTTTTTGCTTTTGACCATTTTAGTAGTTAATTTGAAGGATAGCTTAGGCTATGTACAAATTATATACAGGATATTCCAAAAATCTGGTTTGTCGAGAAAACTGCAGGTTTTTGAGGGAAAAGTTTCTAGATGCGTCGATTATATTTTAAAACGGCGAGTTCTAAACAAACACGAATGTATTCATAATTATAAGTGATACAAACAGATATTTTAATAATACAAAATCAGGTGTCCTCGAAATGGAAACTGATATAAAGTTGCATTTTCAATAATAAAAAATTAAAATTTGTATCATTTTTAATTATGAGTTGACTCTGTATACAGGGTTCGTCAGCGATCGTTTGGGCATTGAAAAATATGTGAATTGAAGTAAGATCGCTATTTAAATAAAGAGAGATAAATAGTTTAGCGCTGTTGTCAAGTTAGGAATTCAAGAAAATGGTTTTCTTTTCGCGATCTAATGACGTTACTCTTACCGGCTGAGTAGGCCAAAGACGGCGATGCATCTTAGGTTAGATTGTCATTTGCCTTTCGAGTTTTTTCTACTGCGGTTAAAAATTTGGTGCGTTTCAAAAATGAATACACCGTATACTAAGGAAGAGAACACTTCTATTGTGTTATGGTACACGGTAGGCCGTAATGCTCATGAAGTCATGGGGCGTTTTGTGCATGAGTTTCCTAATCGACCGGTTCCTGTTCGTCAAACAATCTACAACATTTTTCATAATTTTAGAACACATGGGTGCATAAATGGTTGTAGACAATGTTACAACAAAGGCGACGTACCACCTCGTCCTGTTCCTCCTGAGATGGTAGAACGGGATGAAAGATATTTTCCTAGTCGAGCACGGTTCATAAGCCTCAACGTAAGCATGGTATGTACTTACGTTGAGGCTTATGAACCGTGCTGGACTTGGAAAATATCCGAGGAGGTGGGCGTTGAAAATCGTACCTGCCAAATAATTTTGAGAAGGTACGGTCACAAATCCTACAAGGTGAAGTGCTCGCAGGAGTTGCATGAAGGTGATTGTTTTCGTCGTATGCAGTTTTGTGAAACTATGAGGGAAAAAATAGACAGGGATGAAAATTTCCTGCAAAATGTCCTTTTTAGTGACGAAAAAACTTTTTTCCTTCATAAAAGACAATTCTCAAAATACAAGGTACTGGTCACGAAAAAACAAACACCTTGAGGCAACTGTGAGGACACAACACCCTCAAAAACTAAATGTGTGGACTGGGATTATTGATGACTAGATAATTGGACCTTTTTTTACCGATGGTAATTTGAACGCCCAAAAATATCTTTTTCTCCTTCAGCAACAGGTTATACCTAGGCTGCAGGAGCTCAACGTAAATTTGGAAGAAACTTGGTTTCAGCAAGATGGTTGTCCTTCACACAATTCCCAGTTAGTGTCAAATTACCTTCGGGAAATATTTCAAGATCGGGTTATATCCACTTATGGAAATATCCCTTGGCCAGCGAGGTCTCCTGACTTAGCGCCCAAACTTTTTTTTGTGGGGTAGATGGGAAGGTGTGATTTTTACCTTTCCTGATTTAAGGCCCTTAAATCTTGGTGAGTTAAGTGACAAAATCCGGAATGCAGCTAACTTAACTACCCCTCAAATGTTAGCAAACACCCGCCAATAATTTTATGATCGGCTAGTATAGGTTATTGCGAGGCTCAACATCGAGGACGATTTGAGCATCTAATAAATAAAAAGTAGAGCTTAAACTGTATTGAAACCTGCTTCGTAGGGTTTACTGGTGTTTCATTTTTGAAATGCCGGATGTTTGTTACCGGACTATATATATATATTTATCGGTTTCACAACGTTCTACGTCTTCCGATACCCAATCTCCACTCGTTTCTGTTTGCCCATAATTCATCATCTAGGCCTCTTATTCTTATTTCACTATCTATTCCTTCTCTCCAGCTTCTCCTTGGTCTTCCTCGTTTTCTTCGGCCAGTTGGTTTCCATTGTAATATTTGTTTAGGTAGTCTTCCATCATCCATTCTTTGTACATGTCCGTACCACACCAGTTGTTTTGTTCTTATATCATCCACTAGAGTACGTTCACCCACTGTCATAATTTCTCTTATTCTTTGATTGGTAACTCTTTCTCTTTTTGATTTCCCTGCTGCTCTTCTCCAATAGTCCATCTCCGTAGCGGAAAGCATTTTTTCTGTTCTATCTTTGATTGGCCATACTTCTGAGCCGTATGTAATAATACTTTTTACAATGGTGTTATATATAAGCTTTTTGTTATGTTTTGATATACTTTGGTCCCAAATTATTCCATTTAATAAAGTTATTGCTTTTCTTCCTTGTACGTTTCTATCTTTTATAGCTTCGTCTAGTGTTCCGTCAGCTGTAATTTTTAGACCTAAGTATTTATACTCATCACAGAACTGAATTCGCTGCCCAGTATTTAAGATTTGATCCTGTTTCGTTCCACCAATACACATATACTCTGTCTTATTGATATTAACCTCTAGTCCCCACTTATGGTACTCTTCTATTAGTTTTCGTGTCATATATTCGAGGTCGTCATAATCCTGAGCCACCACTATCTGATCATCGGCGAAACATAAAGTATACAAGGTGGTTTCATTCAACGGAATTCCCATGTTTTGGCATTTTCTCTTCCAGAATTTAAGGACCTGTTCCAAATATATCTTGAAGAGCGTAGGCGAGATACAGCAACCTTGTTTAAGACCTTTATTTACTTGAAAGCCCTTGGTTAGTTTTGCTTTTATTTTAACTTTTGCCTTACTATTGCGGTATAACTCTTTGATGGCCTTAATTAGTTGTACGCTTATGTTTGTCTTTTCCAACGCTTTCCAAAGTAGATTTAGTGGTATACTATCATATGCCTTCTGCAAATCTACGTAAAGCAGATGGAGCTCTTGTCCGTATGCCATTTTCTTTTCAATAACTTGGGTTATACAAAAGAGATGATCTGAAGTCGATCTACCCGCCCTGAAACCAGCTTGTTCTTCTGCCTCCATATCTTTATATTCGCTCTCCACTTTATTTCTTATTATTTTGCCATATATTCTGCTTAGCGTACTAGTTACAGATATACCTCTATAATTGTCACCGGACTGGAAGAGTAATACTCGGAAGGTTATTAATTTAAGAAAAAAAAGTTATCAAATTCCTAAAACATCTCGATTTTAATTGCTGTAGCGCCATCTCTTAGATATCATTTAAACTGTATGACTAATAATCAATACTGCGAATCCGTAGTTAAGTGTACAAGTAGAACTTTCCAACATGCAGGCAGGTGGCACCACAAAAAACACTTGAGCTAGGGTCACTGCATCACGAAGACGTAGTGTCTTCTTAGGGTAGCAAAACGACAGCTAAATATTTTTGGTTATATGACAAATCTGACACTGTCAGGAGCGTAGCTCTTTTGTGTTCAAAAAAATAAAATGGATTATAAATGTTATGTATAAAGAACTGTCCATCACACCCGGTATGTATATTTAGAGTGTCCAAATAAACAAACCATTAAAATAATGCTTTTCCAGATTATCGAATATGAAAACTAAGTTTTTTATGATTTTAATATTTATTAGGTTCGGTGAAACCAAAAATTAGTTTTATATAATAAAATATAGAAAACTGTTAGGTTGGATTTTGTATCATTTAATAAATTTCTTTATGCACTCCATCTAAAAATCTCCTGGCTCTTTAATGTCCCAGCAGGACCTCATCTTAACGGGTTAGCCGAAGCTGGCGTCAAATCGATTAAAGCTCACCTCATCCGTGTCATAGGTTCTCAAATCTTAAATTTTGAGGAGCTTTACACTCTACTTAATCAAATAGAGTCATTAGTAAATAGCAGACCCATGTGGGTACAGAGCAATGACCCTAATGATTTAGCACCCTTAACTCCAGGGCATTTCCTAACCCTGAAACCATTGAACTCACTTCCTAATCCGGACTTGTCGCAGTTAAAAATGAACGCTTTATCTAGATGGCAATATATACAAAGATTAAATGCTGAGTTCTGGTAGCGGTGGAGACTAGAATATTTAAACACGCTTCAACAGCGATCTAAGTGGACCGATCCGACTTCAAAAATTGAATTAAATACTTTAGTCATTATTAAAGATGAAAATCAATTGCCGATTCATTGGTCACACTGGCCCTGACGCCCACGTTAGAGTTGTAACGGTCAAACCAAAAAATGAGTTTTTTAAACGACCCATCGTTAAATTGTGCCCGTTGCCAATCGTTTTTTAATTTAAGCGCACTTTCGTGTCATGTAAACGTCCTCAAATAATTTTGGGAATTTTCATTCTTTGGGAATACAAAGAATCGAAACATGTTTTTTTAATTTTATTTTTTTTATTCACTTACAGTGAAGCTAAGAATTATTTTTATTTATTTTTATTAATTTAAAACTTTCGTTTTAGTGGGCGGAAAATGTAGACGCAACTTTATTAACCTTTTTCTAAACTATTTTCCGTCTTTTAATTAAAAGCTAATGCCATACAAATTCAAAATTTTGGCACCAAGCTACAATGCGCGTAGCAGTGACATCTCGTTGCCGGGTTTGAAGCAAGTCCATGTGTAAAAATATCCGTAACAAAAACTTCAATATTTCTATTAAAACTCAACATAAAATTCTAATTATACAACTATTCAGTAAACAACAACCTAGCTTTTACGTGTAACGGTAAAGAAGCGGGCCCGCTAGCTGGAAAACACCGTCGAAGATTCCTTCACTCTCAGATCCAGGTAGGTGCCATTTTTCTTATTCGCGATTTTATATGGCGCTCGGACTGTAACTACAATATTTGGGAAAGTTGCCTATAGTATACAGTCTACTAAAATAATCGAGGAAATATAATTTTCACCCGAAATTCACCCCTTTACACACACACTGACGTTAGAAAAATATTCTGTTTTTATAAAGTTTTTTTTAAGTGTTTTGCGAACGTTAAAAAAATATTGATTTTTAACAGTGAAAAAGAAATGTTTTTTTAACAACGAAAAAATATATTTTTTTCAAATATCTCTAAAGATAAGGTAACATAAATAACGTAAATAAAATTCTTCTATTTTGGAAAAGCAGGGCAGCAACAGTCTGTTGAGGTTTTCGTGAACTCGACACTCAGTAAAGGAAATTCGGATCCGTAGCTTCTGAAAATAAAATTTAAAATTCTATGTAAACAATAATTTTGTAGTAAGTGCCTCGCTACGAGGCCAAACAATTCATGCATGCTCAAGTGAATACAAGGTAAACAATTTCAAGGCGCGTATTCACTTTAGCATGAATGCAAACGAAGCATTCGTTTGATCCCGCTGCGATGCTTGCGAATTCTGCCTCAAATGAATACGCGGCTTAAGGTCCGGCGGCTAATCGTCCGCGGTGAATTGTCGCATTCCCTGTCTGATTACCTCTAACGTTAGGTATACGATATTTCATACAAAACCTTTTTTTTTCTTTTGTTTACTTTCTTACCTTCTTAGAATTTTCGAACTGGTGTGACATGCAGCAGGGGGTGGCTCAGGGATCGATCCTGGGGCCACTTATCTTCCTGTTGTATGTTGATGAGGTTCAAGAAAAAATAACAGTTGGCAAAGTAGCCCAGTTTGCTGATGATAAAACAGTGACTGCATCTGGACGTAATAGTCAAGAACTTTCTAAAAAATGCTCTCAAGCTTCCAATGAAATGTCAAACTGGTGTACAGAAAATTCTCTTAGGCTTAACATGGGCAAAACTGGCTTACTAACTTTTCGCAAACAAATCAAAACTGATGAATTTTTATATGTTCAGTTCAATGGAAAGTCTATACCAGTTTTAGAATTTACAGATTTCTTAGGAATCACAATAGAGTCATGTCTCCGTTGGGAACAACAAATAAATAAATTAAAAAACAAACTTAATAGCTCTTGTGCTGTTATAAGACGCCTTAGAGATCTGCTTTCATTTGACAGTCTTAAAACATACTATTATGCGAGTATACATAGTGTACTGTCATATGGTATTATTTTTTGGGGGTCCTCCTCTTTTGCAATGGATGTTTTCCGAACGCAAAAAAGAATCATAAGGTGTTTACTAAAACTTAAACCAGGCACTTCATGTGCTCAGCACTTCACCAGACTAAGAATACTGACAGTGCCATCTATATATTTACTACAACTTGTTATTTTTGTTAAAAAACACAAAGCCCTTTTTCCAACAAATAGTGACAGATACGGCAGTAATATTGTTGAAACCAGACCCAGAGCTGAGCTCGCTATTCCTATGCATAAATCAACATTTTTTGAAAAGGGACCATTTTATAAAGCTATAAAAGCCTACAACAGTTTACCAACAGAGATCAAATCAATTGAGAATGAAATAAAATTTAAAAACGCTACAAAAAACTATCTTTACCAAAAATGTTTATATGTATTTATTTAAGTGTTTTACTTACTAATTTAAAAATGAAATAACATATTGTTCCAACTATTTTGTACAAATTTTTGACGTTGCTTTGTCAAACATTGTTTTGATTTTGTCGGCAATAAATGTTTTGAGTTGAGTTGAGTACCTTATGTTGTGGTGCTTCATTTAGATCACTGCATACACATTTGTTGTTCTTTAACTATACCATCTTTCCCACACAACTGGAGTAATATTCCGATCCAAATATGTATTCACTCTCAATATTAATAGTTTTAGTTTTTTAATTTGCCATGTTTGTTTCTACAAAAGGCAAATATTTTAACCAAAATTACACAAAGCGTATCTGCTAACCACTTGTATTAACTCGCAGCGAAACGCAACTACTAAAAATGGCGATGTAGGCCAGTCATCTAAGACATTTAAAAAGGCAAACATCGCAAACGGGACTGATCTACGTTTTTTTTTATATATTGTTAGGATAGGGTTTCTATCTCCCCGGATTTGCCCGGACATGTATGGGTTTTTAAGGCGTCCGGAGACGTCCGGGCGGATTTCGAAAAAATGTCCGGGTTATTGTGGAAAATCATTCTTTTAATAACATTACATCAGCAAATTTCATAAATTTATTTAAGCGCTAGGCAAAATTTACCCACTGACCAGCGGATGCGCCAGCCAAGGCTGTTCCGATTTTTTTAATGCAAAAGGTGGCAACGCTGCCACTGGCTTATATTTCTAGAAAGCGTGTTTTCGTTCCCTTTCGCGCATCTCTATGGAGTGTTTTTGGTTTATATTTTACTCAGGGATTCCCCTCTATAACCGAAAGCTTTTGTTTTGTCCAGTCAGTGCATTTTGTTTTGTGTGGTTTGTGCTTTTACATAGTATATCAATATAGTTTGAGAGTTAATTATGCCAAAAAGAAATTGCGTAGTTTCGGATGAAATGCTTAATGCATTCCCTTCTTTTTAAAAAGGAAATTCGAGTTCTGAAGTAATGTGTACAAATTAACGGAAAATATACAGTACTGCATTACTGTATATTTTCCGTTAATTTGTAGTTTCATTGTTTTACATAAATATGTGTGTTAAGCTTATTTGTAAGAACATTTTTTGCAAATCACTAAGCATTGCAATTTTGTGAAAACGAAAACGAAGTAGAATTGTAGTGATATCAGTATGAAGTTTAGGACCAGGCAAAAGGGTGTCGTTTAAGCTATTACCCTTACCCTTAGCCGAGTCATTAAAAACCACCCTAATTTGTGTGGTTGTACTGGTTGGTTTAAGAACTCCGTGATGCGGAAGATAGGATATTTTCATTGGTTTCGGTTCAGTGCTTGGAATTAGACTCATATGTCCATTTTTTAGGTATTCCAGCATGAAATCTGAGTATAGCGAGTAAAGTTCAGGTTTTTTAAGAAGTCTTGTTTCTAAAGATAAGAAGCAGCGATATGCTACTGAAAAAGTATCACCTAAGTCAGGCTCGGAATGTCGAAATGGTAGAGCTACCATGAAACGGCCTGTGGAGTCACGTGATACAGTATTTTTATAGATTTCTTCGGCCTTTTTTTCCTCAGGAGATAAAAATATCTTTTGTGGAATAGATTCCAGTTCCCAGAATTTTCTCATTGAGGATTCTAGGTAGTTTTCGAAAGTAGTAAAGTAGTTTTTGAGTTTTTTTAAAACTAGAAGGACCCATCCGAATTCGGTTTCTAAAGCTATGGGTTGTCCAGGACACCCAGAAACTCGGCCAGACTTTAAAATTTGCGCGTAGATTTCGGCGCCTAGAAGTAGGTCGATAGATGCAGGTTTATAGAATTCTGGATCACCCAATGGTAAATTAGAGATATGGTGCCAATTTCTAGGATCAAGTTGAATACTTGGCAAAGTAGAACAAAGGTTTTGCACAACAAAGCCACTAAAAGAAAAGGTAGGATGCACTTTTCCTAAAGGTTTGATAATGCAGTTTGTAATGCCTTTTGTAACCGAAGATGATTGATTTACCCCCATGATAGGGATCGAAAATTGTTTTCTAGATAGACCCAACCTGTTTAGACAGGTTTCACTGATAAAGCAACTTTACTAGCGGAGTCTAGTACTGCTCTTACAGTCTGATAGTTTCCTCTTGCATCTAGGATTTCCACTTTCGTGTTAGATAACAAAACAGTACTTTGCAAGTTTGGGGTAAAAGGTTTGCAACAATTTACGTTTGGTTGGGTTGGGTTGGCTGATTGATCTTGTATGATCGCAGGAGAGTTGTAAGTTGAATTACTTGAATTTGTTTATTTTGCTCATAGTTTGGATTACGTAAGTAATAATTGTCGTTTAATTGTATAGGTTGCGAATTTGAATTATTGATTGTGGGCAACAAGGTGCCACTTGGCTGTTGCATAGAAGGTTGAGTATGAGAAATATATGCAGAATTTTGCAAATTCGTTGATTGTGTAGAGTTTGGACGATTGGTGACGTCACAAACCAAAGTATGGTGACGCAAGCGCAACACCCCTTGCAATTGTAAGGTGATAAGCAATCTTTTAGTAAAAAATGATTTGTCCTTAAACAGTTAGGGCAAACGTTATTTTGTTTTAGATATGAAATACGATCTGCTTGAGTTTTTTGTAAGAAAATCGCACATTGAGATAGAGGGTGTACCGAAAGGTTACACAATCTGCATTGAGTTTTGCATAGAATTTTTTGTAGTATTTTGTTGATAATTATTTCTTGTTTGCGGAAGTGTATTTGTCATAAAAGAATTTTTTAAAGTTTTGTTTTGTGCATTTTGAATCCTAGAACCACTGAATCTAGATCCTGAAGGTTTCGAAAATTTATTGAAATTTGAGTTAGGATTTATCGAAACGTACTGAACCGATTCTAATGCTTTACATTGTCTTTCCAAAAAGGTAAATAAATCATTATAAGTAGGAATCTCCTTGTCAGCAAATCTGACCTCAAAAGCTGACCTAGTAGGCGTATCAATTTTTGACATTAATATATTAAACAAAGGAAAATCCCACGTCTGGGTGTCAAAATTTAAGGCCTTGAGTGCCTGCAAATTTTCACGAAAAGCATCTAGAATGTGCCTTAAGTCTTTTGAGTTGTAAGCTAAAAGACGACGTATATTTTGATATCTTTTTACTAAGATCTGGAAAGCGATAGAATAATTGCTGTCTGTAACAGGCAATGATTTGATTAAATTTAATGGTTCACCCTGTAGCAAAGTTAATAAATAACGAAATTTTGTGGCATCAGAAATCGTTGTGACATTATGACACATGGATAAAAAAATATCGTAAAAAGTAGGCCATTTTGTTATTTGACCGTTAAAGGGTTGAATAGTCATTTTAAGTTGATCAGAAAGCGGATTTTGAGGAGGAGGTTCTACTGACGGAGCGTAGGGAGTCAAAGAAGAAGTTTTTGGAGTTGGAAACAACTCATAGTAAATCTCCTTTGCTGAAAAATATCACACCCTTGTCTTACTGCATCCTCACTAGTGAACTCCTCATCCGTCTCTATGAGCCCAATGAGGTCCTTATGCAAGGATTTAAAATCTGCATACTGTTCTTCCAAAGTTTCAAACTGTATTTTAAATAAAGAATGTTTTGAAACATCGGTTTTTGCTTTTTGTGCTGCCGTATAAATTTCTGTTATTCTTGTTATTGCCGTTTTTCTTTGCTTGTTTAGGGTTTTATGGTTTTATCAGCCATTGTAAATGGTTGAAATAGCGATTTATGTAGGTTTTTAGTGTAATAAATTAAGTACCTGATAAACGTGTAAATAATAAATCCAAAAACCAATGCAATTTTTTGTTTTTTGATTCACCAATCACTTGAATGCACCGTTTTTATCAAACACTCAAACACTCTGTATACACCGTATCTATTGAAATGCACCAATATTCTTTTGGTCGCGGAAACGCAAGCCGAAAGGATATCGTTTTAATTGATTATTATTTACTTGCATGTGTGTTTTCAAATAAATCGCATTTTTATACTAAAGAAATGCGAGCAGTAGGTATTAAATTTTTGAAAACAACAACAACCTTGAAAGTAAAATTCGGAGATCGCGCCGTTCGGTGGCAGGGAAACCTGCCGAAATGAAGGTGGGGTATAATTGGTTACTACGCGCCTCCCCAATTATGGCGACCGGAAACAAAGAATCGAAAGATTTCTTAATATTTGGAAAATGGAAAATTACTGACCCAACTGCCCTATTTGGCTCGATAGGATCAAAAATGTGTGTGTAAAGGGGTGAATTTCGGGTGAAAATTATATTTCCTCGATTATTTTAGTGGACTGTATACTATAGGCAACTTTCCCAAATATTGTAGTTACAGTCCGAGCGCCATACAAAATCGCGAATAAGAAAAATGGCACCTACCTGGATCTGAGAGTGAAGGAATCTTCGACGGTGTTTTCCAGCTAGCGGGTCCGCTTTTTCTTGCTTTTTTACCGTTCCACGTAAACGCAAGGTTGTTGTTGACTGAATAGTTGTATAATTAGAATTTTATAAATAAAATCTATATGTTTGTGGCGGATTCATTTTACAAACACAACTTTTTCTGGGTATTACGCCACTAGTAAGGAAAAATTATTTTAAAAAATTAAAAAACCACTGCGTTTCTCCTAGAAAAATAAAAATCACTAATTTGTCAGTGGCTTTCTATAAAAATAAATAATTGCCTAGTAAAACCTAAACCACTTATCTTTTAATTGAATTTGAATACGCTACGTTTCAATAGAATTTTATGTTGAGTTTTAATAGAAATATTGAAGTTTTTGTTACGGATATTTTTACACATGGACTTGGTTCAAACCCGGCAACGAAATGAGTCTGTGTCTATTGCGCATGTCACTGCTACGCGCATTATAGCTTAGTGCCAAAATTTTGAATTTGTATGGCATTAGCTTTTAATTAAAAGACGGAAAATAATTTTAAAAAAGGGTAATAAAGTTGCGTCTACAGTCAGAAAACGGGTTATTAAGCTTCTTGTTCACTATGAATATGACGTTAGAACTAACATCCAAACGTTATGTTTTTAAATTAAACATTATTTTGACTTTATTAAAATGTTTTTGTGTTTAGTGGAGTGATTATGGGTTTAATCGCGATTAAGTCCCTGTTGCTCACATATGAAACAACAAAGAGGGAGAATGGATTAGCTAAGCCTTGTTACGGAGCATCCGAGGGTTAGGCCCGACTAGAGTTACGGATTATTAAATATTAGGGACCTATTGCAATAGTGCCAGGCACTAATTGTGCCGGGCACTATATTGACAGTTTCGCATTATAAGAACAGCTGTTTTCCTTCAAAATTAGGCCATTGTGTATTTAAGAGCCGGAATAAAAGTGATGCCACTATTAATGGAAAATAAACTACTGGATTTCTAAATTCAACTTTGGTATGTCAATTTTGAAAGATCAACTGTCAGTTTTTAATGTGAAACTGTCAATATAGTGCCCAGCACAATTTGTGCTTGTCTTTATTGCAATAGGTCCCTATTAACGAATTGGATTTGACCAAAGTTAAAGCGGCAAACACAAAATGGCCACTTTTTTACCGTTGACATTTTCTTCTCTGCTTTAAAAATGTCAAGTTGTCAACCGAACCGACCCACTGTTTTTGTTTATTTGTGTTTTTTCCAGTTTTTTTAATTAAATTTGGGATAGTCAAAAACACTGTTCAGGGTCTTAAAACATTACTCTTTCTATTGGAGTAGAAAAAGTCCGAGATTTGCTTTCCTTTTCAACAAAAAACAACAAAAATTACAACAACTGACATTTTGACAAGGTCACCGATACAATCAAAGTAGGTATCACGAGTTTGTTTATAGGCCGTCTAAATCAATTTTCCGCTTTTTCAATGGTAATGTCAGTGGCGAATTTGGGGTAAAATACGTCGTGGGCAAAGACAAAATTTGGCACCACCCTACGATTTCGGGCACATTTTTGTGCTCCTGCGGCGCACGGAGGAGTATCTGTATAATAAAACCGGTCAAAAGTAAAAATTACCAAGATACTCAAAAGTACCTTCTAACCATTTTTTGTTCTAGCGTAATAACCTATCTATCTAGCTGCCCCCATAAAACTTCCCCCCTCTACTTGTATCGTGTCGTGAGGTCAGTCAAAACTTAATGAATTTTGAAATCACAAGCCATTATTCTTTTTGTTCAATTCAATTCAATTCAATAATGCTTTATTGTCGAAATTTTAGTAAAAACCATTTACAAAGCAATTCTTAATCTCTACACTTATTAGTCCAGTTTCCTACAAAACCTTAGCGCATTTTCTTATCATATTCGATAATAATTAAACAATTGATTTTTTTAAGTTAAGTATTAAGTACTTTTCAAGAGCAAAACTTAAAACGACACAAAATAGACAAAAATGTTAATATTACAAGTACACAATAGAAAGTAGAAACATCATTACCAAAAACATATTAAAATAATATTAGAATTATATAAAAATTAACAAAAAATAAAATTTCTAAAATAAAAGTTTTACTAAGTGGGAACCCGGCTAAATACCATAAAATAGTCAAAACATTTAAAAAAATTCAAAATATATAGAACCTGTCACAATGTTAAAAATCTAAGAACAATATATAAAAAAAAAATTTTTAATTTTCTTACAGTAGGCCAAAATATTATAAAATAGCTAAAAACTAAAATTTCCTACCTAGACAAGAAGAAGGATAAACAAAAACCACACAATGACCAGAACTTGACAATTTTATTTTGTATGAGGGAACAATGATATATTATGATATAATAACAAGATTGTTATATTAAAAAAATAAATTTTACCCATAAAATTCTACAAGATGGTGCCTTTTTAACTAGGAATTTCTTAAGAAGTTTACGAAATTTTTGATAAACATTTTGGCATTTAATTTGGTCTGGCAAATAATTAAATATTTTAATGCCTTCGTAAATAATTGAGTTTTTTGTTAAGCTAGATTTTGGGTCTGTTATTGTTACGTAAGTTAGAATTTCTTTCAAAACCTTGAAATTTCTTGAACACAAGACATGCTGTTTCCAAAATAAATATGCATGGTACTGTCAAAATACTTTCCTGTATAAAAAGTGGTTTACAACTCTGTCTACAGTCAACTTGACCTATGTTTTGAGGTGTTAGTTGATGTTGTTATTGTGTTATATAACATATTTTAAAACGTAACTTTATTATGTAACATATTTTAAAACGTAACTTTATACCTTTGTTGTTTACATTGTACGTTTACAAAATATTTTAAAATGAGTATTTATAAGTAGTATAGATATGTGAGTTCTGGCGCACTTTGATAAGGGAATTTTTCATTATTTTTAACATCGTCGAATTGTACGATATGTTTTTTTGTGGTAGGCATTAAAAAATCGAGTTTGGAAAGAAGGTAAAAAAAAAATGACGTATGATGTTATCAGGTTGTTGGTGGGCGGGGCACAAGAGCCCAATAGAACAATGTGTTTTTTTATGGTAGGGATTAAAAAAATGGAGTGTTATGTTATCTGTATGTTGGTAGGCTGATAAAAGATTATGTGTTTTTTTTTTGTTGGGTAATAAAAAGGGGGGATGGGGGGGTGGGGGTTTCAGATATTAAGAGGCGTGGTTATGATGTTTTTTTCATATTAGGTGGACCAAAGTAGGTAAAATGGGGGATGATATCATGGTGAGCAGGGCACAAGAGCCCAATAGAACGATTCAGTATGTTGGTAGGCGGGTAAAAGATTATGTGTTTTTTTTGTTGTGTAATAAAGAGGGGGGATGGGGGGTGGGAGTTTCAGATATTAAGAGGCGTGGTTAGGATGTGTTTTTTTTTCGTATTAGGTGGACCAGAGTAGGTAAAATGGCGTATTATATCATGGTGGGCGGGGCACAAGAGCCCAATAGAACGATGTGTTTTTTTGTGATAGGGATTAAAAAAATGGAGTGTTATGTTATCAGTATGTTGGTAGGCGGGTAAAAGATTATGTGAGTAGAGTAAATGCATTTCTGGGAGCCCCCACCCCATCGCGTTTTTGAAAAACAGAGCGAACCGTGCCGTTATTTCAATCAAAAACTGACCGAACCGAACCGCGTTCCAAAATTTTCGGTTTCTAAAAATGACCGAACCGTGCGGCCGTTCAAAATTTCCGGCCAAAAGAATATACCGAACCGCGCCGCAGTTCAAAATAACCTGCCAAAAAAATAGGGCGAACCGCGCTGACATCACTTATTTTTGTTTTATTTCTTATCCATTTTTATTATTTTTTTTTTTTTCGAACTATGACTATAGTTCATAGTGCGAATGCTAAAGGTCATAGGTCGAATGCTATAGGTCATAGGTCGAATGCTATGGGTCATAGTTCGAGTGTCATAGTCCATTTAAAACGCGTGCAATATTCTGCACGGGGGGAGCTTTAGCTAGCGCGACTCACTGCTGTTGTGGTCAGGTATTTGGCTAAACAGACCCGACCCCTGCTAAAAGGCATGTCTGCGCCTTGATAGCGTAAGAGTATGATTCACGCCGACACTGTAAGCCGAGCCTGTTTTAAGAAGAGAATCAATTTGACATGTTTTAGTGCCATTTTGTGAATCATACTCTTACTGTAATTTGTAAATATATTTTACTCCATTAAAATCAATATAGTACTTAGAATTTGGTAAAAGTTTTAAATCTGAAATATACGTGGTATATTTTAGCGGTAAAAACTTTTAACAAATTATCGACTATATAAGAACGTAGTTTTTTAGCGTGTATTAAATATATAAATTAATTATAAAAATAAAAATAGGTTTAAAAATTAGAAACTACATTTAGAAACTAGATAACAGTTGTAAGGTATTAAAAGCTAGTCGGCATTGATGCGGATCCTTGGCATCTCTACGTCAACGCTTCAGTTGTGGATCCCGCTGCTCTGATGTTGATCCTCTGCATTGATACGCCGCCGCCTCGGTCGTGGATCACGCAGATATGTTGAGCCGTATATCTGAAACAACGAAAGGTATTTTACTATAAGCGCAAATAATGCTATAAAAACAAAGCATCGTGTAGTATTTAAAACGGTTATGCACAACATTACATATTATGTAAACTGTGTGTTAATTAGGGCGTCTTGGTAACGTTGCTGAGAAATAGATTTATTAATACTTACATAGTTGTCAGCCGTAGCATCGGCGTATGTCTGCGCTGGTCGCTCTTGGAAACACATCAACAGCGTCGTCGATCATCCGCGTTGCCAGGGAATCCTAAAATACAAAAAAAAACTTTTAACAATTATAAACTATATACATGGGGTGCACCCAGGGGTGTATGAGGGGTCTCGGGACCATGGCTCCAACGTGGCCGCAGGCCCCGTGAACCCTCATACGCCCACCCTCATACCCCCCCTGAGTGTACCCTTGTATATACACTTTATGAATTAAAATTCAGGAATTAAAAATCGATTCTGCGTCGTTTCCTGTTCGCCTGACGTTCATTCCGATCATCATGTCCCCGCTTTTGTCGCGGCTCGCGCAGCTGGGGTGAGCAGTCCATCTAAAACAAAGAAAGATATTTTACTATATGTGAAAATGAGACTATCCGAATGGTGCATTACATAGTATTTAAAACGGCTATGCGTAATAACACATACTATACTACGTATTTGTAACGCTGCTGAAAAAATAGATCGATCGATACATACATCAGGGTCCGATGATTCGTCCGAGCTACGCAGTGATATCAGCTCGTCAAAGACTTCTTCCGCGGCATCAATTATTCTGTTCGCTGCAATATCCTAAAAAATAAAACACACTTTTAAAATTTATAAAAAGCTAAGTGAAAGTAAAATAAATATTTTGGCACACGTAAGTATTATGCGCCTGGCCATGCGCATAGAAAACAAAAGTCGATACGTAAAACTTACATCATCAGAATCTGAGTCGCTTATGGCTATTACTTCATCGGCCGACGTCTTCGTCGCTGAAATCCTAAAACATAAAAATTCTTTTAAAATTTTATAAAAAAAAGTTAAGTGAATTAAAATAAATATTTTAGCGCGGTACAAGGGACCATGTAAGTACTATGTGACTGGCTATGCGCATAGAAATCAAAAGACGATACGTAAAACTTACATCATCAGAATCTGAGTCGCTTATCGATATTATTTCATCTGCCGACGCCGAATCGTCTTCGTCGCTGAAATCCTAAAACATAAAAATTATTTTTAAAATTTTATAAAAAGTTAAGTGAATTAAAATAAATATTTTATCGCGGTACAAGGGCACACGTAAACGCTATATACCTACTATACTAGGATACGTAAAACTTACATCGTCAGAAACGGCTGCATGGTTTGGCACGATGTCATAATATGGTGGTTGAATATGTGCAGGATTCTGAAAAAATAAAATATTATCTATAACACAATTCTAAAAGAATATACTTTTTTAAAAGTGCTATAAAACTTACGTTTACAGCGATCGGTGGACTTTCAACGCGTTCGACATCCGCATGGGGTGGCTGCACTCTGTCGTTTTGCTGAAAATAATAAAATGCCTATAACACATAGTTTAAAAAACTAATTACCTAATTACGATTTTTAAACTTACAATTTCGTCTAGTTCGTCAGCGTCCAGCTGTTCTGAGTCTGTCTGAAAAAGAAAATAAAATAATATAATTTTTATTTAAATAAATACATATTTAGATATCATACACAGGTTGAAAAAAAGTTTTGGTATTAAATTACTTTGAAAATGGTAAAGCTACATACCCCTGAGAAATAGGCTTCGTCCGAACTATAATTTTCAAAGTCGCCTTCTGCTAGCTCACGGTCCATTGGTTCTTCAAAATTGTCTACTTCTACTGCACGGTCCAATTCAATATTATCGGCATGCTAAATCGGAAAAATACAATTAACACATAATAAATTTTAAAAAAGTTATAAATTAAAAAATTGATAACTTACTTCAGGTTCGTCTTCTAATAGCTCGATCTCCCCAAACATGGACACGTCGAAACCACCGTGGTTGTCCCATATTTCCCTAAAATGATAGTTAGTTTTATAAAAATTTATTAAACAAAATACGTTAACGAAATTTAAAAAACAATATTTTAAAAACAATATTTTAAATCGTATGTTACCGTGTTACTGCCTGGAGACCGGATCTAATGGCCTGCGCTATCGCGCATAGCGCTATAGGACCACGACAAAGTGGGCAGCGATCAGCGTACTGACAGCATTCACAGATCGAATGACCATTGGCGCATCTGTATATGGGCTGACCATGATGACAAAGGAAACACCACACAGGGGCATTTAGAAGATAACCCCTTTAAATAAAATCAAAAAATATTTATTAGATAAAATGCCTGACATATAAAAATATAGATGCACATCTTTAATAACAATCACCTAAGTTACGAGGCTAGCATGTAAGCAGCTCATAAAAACTAAAAAATATTTATTATAAACGATGAAATAAAAATATTGAACCTTTATTTAAAACAACATGTACCAAATGTGCACGAGTAATATTTAAAAACTAAAAAATATTTATTATAAATGATGAAATAAAAATATTGAAACATTATTTGAAACATGAACCCTCTAAATAAAATCGAAAAATATTTATTAGATAAAATGTCTGACATATAAAAATATAGATGCACATCTTTAATAACAAGCACCTAAGTTACGAGGCTAGCATGTAAGCAGCCCATAAAAACTAAAAAATATTTATTATAAGCTATGAAATAAAAATATTGAACCTTTATTTAAAACAACATTCACCAAATGTGCACTGGTAATATTTATTCGAGAACCAAAAGAGATAATCAAAAAGTGACTTCTACATTTGCCTAGTAGCAGAAAGAGTAGCATTTTCCAGTATATTCCAGAACATTCCATTAGGTTCTATTTCAGAATTGGAAGAGATATTGAAAAACCGATTTCGACATTCGCTTTATAGCCCTAAAATAAACGTTTTAAGTGATTTATCAGAAAGTTGATGCTTACCAGACAAGGATCGGCAAAGATGGAAGATCTAACTAAAATGATGCAGGCTCTAGCAGCTCAAATGGGTCAAAACCAGGACGATATGAAACAGACCATGGAACAAAACCAAAACAATATGAGACAGACCATTGAACAAAACCAGAACGACATGAAACAGACCATTGAACAAAACCAGAACGATATGAAACAGACATTTAAGCAAAGATTAGATGGCATTCAAGAAAACTTCGATCAAATAAAGAGCAACTCCGAACAGCTGAGAGAAGAGTTCAAGACTGCAACCGAAGATCTTAAGGAAGAAATAACTCAAAGAATGCATAGTGTGGAACAAAAAGTACAAAATAAATTGCAGAATATAGAAGAAAAGGTACAAAACAAATTGCAGAATGTTGAAGAAAAAGTGGAGACCAAACTACAGAATGTTAGGGAAGAAGTTTTTCAAACCATGGAAGAAAAATTCCAGGACATGTCAAAACAGTTTATACAGCTTCAGAAAGAACACAACAAAATAAAAGCTCAAGGATGTGTTGTAAATTCCAACCAAAACATTAAGCCTCCAAATTTTGATGGTACGTCTTCCTGGTCTACTTACAAACAACAGTTTGAAGCTGCCGCTGCTGCAAATGGTTGGGATGATGACGAAAAAGCTAGAGCTTTGTTAGTAGCTCTGCGAGAACCTGCTCTGGGACTTTTACGGTCCATTCCAGTCGAACAAAAACAGAATTATAACGCTTTAGTGGCAGCGCTAGAAAGAAGGTATGGAGACGAACACTTGCGAAATTTACATTGGTCAGAATTAAATGTTCGTCAACAAAGAGCAGGGGAGTCATTACAAGAGTATGAAGCGGATATCAGGAGGCTGATGTACTTGGCTTACCCAGAAATGCCAGAAAATTACAGAGATCCCTTCACGGTAGATCGCTTTATTAACGGCTTGCGAGACACGGACTTAGCAAAATTACTACGTCAAAAACGCTTCCATAACAGCAGTGAAGTGTTGATTCGAGCCCTTGAAATTGAATCATCAAATAATATGTCCAGGCCAAAAGTAAGAGGTGTTTCAATTCAGGAGGGAGAAGAAATGAGCACTGGAGATGAGGTCAACTTAAAAATGCTAAACCAACTCTTTCAATCACTGATAGAGAAGATTGATTCTTTGAAAGAAAGTAGACGATCCCCTCCAAATGTAAAGTGTTTCAGATGCGAACTTACAGGGCATATTCAACGCGATTGTCGTGTCCAAATGAGGTCTCGCTCACCATCTAGTGGGACAGAGTACCGAAGAAGAGATCAGGAAAACTAAAACTAGTCAACGCAGAGGGGCGGGTGTTGGCTAATGGGAATTTAGCCCCCAAAATTTACTCTATCAAGAGCTTAAAACATACTGCTGACAGTCTTAACATCGACGGACTTATTAATGGAAGAAAAGTTAATATAACAGTAGACACTGGTGCTGCCATATCGTTGCTTAAGTTCAAAATTGCAACGAGATATAAAATTCGACCAACAGAAAAGAAAATAACACTTAAGACTGTGACTGGAGAATCCGCCGACGTGTTGGGGCAGACAGACATAGACCTACAGCTGGGGAGGTTGAAGATTCGCCACTCGGTATTAGTTGCAGACATAGAAGACGAATTTATTTTGGGAATGGACCTGATAAGTAAACATGGATTTGCGTTTGATAATAAACTTAATACCCTAAGATTTGGGAACGAAGAGTTCATTTTGTCAAATAGTCACATCAATAAAGAACCAATAAAGGTGGTGGCAGTATGCACAACAAGACTAGTCGGTAACAGTGAGACCATAATTTTTGGGAGGCTAGAAAGTAAAACATCAAGCTGCGTCGGACTCATAAGCCAACAAAACACACCCAACACCTACCTCGTTGCAAAATCACTAGTTAAAACCGATAAAGACATCCTGATTAGAGTCGCCAATATTTTCCCAAATAGTGTCAAACTTAATAAGGGGGAGGTGGTAGCATTATTTGAACCAGTACAGAAAGTAACAAGATCTAAAGAGCCAACTTCCGAGGATACAAGCAAGTTACCAATGGGGGTATTTCAGCAATTTGAGTCAACTTGGCAACATCTCACTCCAGAAGAATTTAGTAAAGCGAGAGAGTTTATAGAAGAACAAAGTAATATCTTCGAAACTAGGAGTAGTTCGGGACGCACAAACCTCATTCAACATGCTATCAACACTGGCGATGCCCAACCGATAAGACAGCCCCCAAGAAGACTACCAATGGCCAAGCAAGAAGAAGTTCACAATCTCATTAATAAAATGCTCAGCGACGGTGTTATTGAAGAGTCATCAAGTCCTTGGTCATCTCCTGTGGTGTTGGTCACTTAAAAGGATGGAAGTACTAGATTTTGTGTCGACTACATGAAACTTAACGATGTGACCAAGAAAGATAGTTACCCACTGCCAAGAATAGACGACACATTAACAACGTTGGCAGGATCATATTGGTTTTCTCTTCTTGACCTGAAAAGTGGGTATTGGCAAGTAGGAATCTTTGAAAGAGATAAAGAGAAGACTGCATTCTCTGCTGGAAGTGGACTTTATCAGTTTAATGTGATGCCATTTGGCCTGTGCAATGCCCCAGCTACATTTGAAAGACTAATGGAAGTCGTTCTACGAGGCCTTACTTGGAAAATCTGCCTAGTCTATTTGGATGATGTCATAGTAATGGGGAAATCATTTCAAGATCATCTAGATAATTTACGAGAAGTATTCTCAAGAATCAGGAACGCAAATCTTAAATTGAACTCATATAAATGTTTTCTGTTCCAAGAAAAAGTTGAGTTCCTGGGTCACGTCGTTTCCCGAGAAGGCATCCATACCGACGAAAAGAAGTTACAAGCAATAAAAGAATGGCCTCAACCTCGTGACAAACATGAATTGAGAAGCTTTTTGGGTCTGTGTACATACTACAGACGATTTGTAGAAGGATTCGCCAAAATAGCGTCTCCATTACATAGACTTACAGAAGATAAAGCTTCTTACAGATGGAATACAAGGCAGCATTATGTTCTAGTCCGATTCTCGCATATCCTATTCCAAAAGGTAAATTCATATTAGATACTGATGCGAGCAACGATGGCATAGGAGCAGTACTCTCCCAAGTACAAGATGGAGAAGAACGGGTCATCGAATTTTTCAGCAAAAAGCTATCCAAACCAGAGAGAAATTATTGTGTTACCAGAAAGGAGCTCCTAGCCATCATTAAATCCGTAGATCACTTTCACAAATATCTCTATGGACAAGAGTTTCTGATTAGAACGGATCATGCTGCGTTACAGTGGCTCATGAAAATGAGACAACCTGAGGGGCAAGTCGCGAGATGGATTGAAAAGCTATAACAATACCATTATTAAATTAAGCACCGAGCGGGAAGGGTGCATAATAATGCGGATGCATTGTCCAGAAGACCTTGCCCTGAGGATTGTAAACATTGCAGGAAAATTGACCAGAAAGAAGGAATTACCTACGTGCGCCAGATAAAGTTAGAACCAGATGAAGAATGGATGTCGGCTTCGATTAGAACCACACAACTTAACGACAAAGATGTAGGACCTATCTTGCGATTGAAAGAAGATAACAAGCCACGACCATCATGGCAAGATATCGCAAACCAAGGGGTGATATTCAAATCACTGTGGGCACAATGGGATTCACTGATAGTAGAGGAAAACATCCTTAAACGTGCCTGCATGGTAGACAATATAGTGGCCGAATGCCATGGTGGAAAATCAGGCGCGCACCTAGGCATAAATAAACCGATGGACAAAATTCGAAACCGATTTTATTGGGTCAATTACTTTCAAGATGTGAAAAACTGGTGCCGCCGATGTTCGTCTTGTGCAGCCAGCCAAGGTCCCAAAACAAGGTCCAGAGGTCAAATGAAACAATATAACGTAGGTCTGCCATTCGAACGCATTGCTATTGATGTGGCCGGACCGTTTCCAGAAACTAAAAAGGGCAACAAATACATCCTTGTTGTCATGGATTACTTTAGCAAATGGCCAGAAGTTTTTGCTTTGCCTAACCAAGAGGCCGCTACAGTTGCACAAGTTCTGGTAAATGATGTTTTCAGCCGATTTGGCATTCCTTTGGAACTACATTCAGATCAAGGAAGAAACTTTGAATCAAAGCTCTTCCAGAATCTCTGTGACCTTTTAGGAATACATAAAACACGGACTACGGCTTTACATCCGCAGTCAGATGGCATGGTTGGAAGATTTAACAAAACAATAGAAGAACATCTGTGCAAAGTTGTTGATGAGCACCAAACAGATTGGGACCAATATATTTCATTGTTTTTCTTAGCTTCTAGAACCGCCATTCACAATACGACAGGAGCTACTCCATCTAGTATCCTGTTTGGTAGAGAACTGTGTTTACCATGTGATATCATGTTTGGTTCACCTGAAGAAGCACACTTAGAGGTTAATGACTATGTCGAACGTTTAAGGCAAAAGCTGCACGATATCCATGAAGTGGTTAGAGAGCGAATAGAAATAGCCAGTGACCGCATGAAAGCGAAATATGACCTGAAAGCAAACTCTTCAGGGTTCAAAGAGAATGATCAAGTCTGGCTATACAATCCTCAACGCAAGAAAGGAAGATCACCTAAGTTGACACCACCATGGGAAGGGCCGTATAAAGTTGTTAAGAGAATTAATGATGTAGTCTACCGAATCCAGAGAAGCCCGAAGTCCAAGATGAAAGTTGTTCATCTAGACAGACTAAAACCTTACCTGGGAAATGTTGATCGAGACGATCAAACCTGAAGAGGAGGATAGTGTTACAAATTTAAGTTATTTAAATTTTATAATTGGAATTTATTTAGGTTTAGTGTAGTATTAGGTTGATTTATCTTAAGGTTGTATTCTTAGTCTAGGTTTTAGTTGCGTTATCTGTGACTTGCGGTCGCAATAATACGAGAACTTTCCGGACGTCGAAGGCTGCCGGAAAGTTCGAGAGAAATGGACGATCCTATATATAGGGCCGGGGTCGCGCACCAGGAGTCAGTCAAAGATAACCAACGGTAGTGATCGCTAGATGTTAACGCGAAGTAGTGAATTGTTAGCAAGTTATTAGTAAGTTTAAGTGCGTGTTTTTGTACATAATTTGTCGAAATAAATTGACGTATCGTTTTCAACAATTGCGAGTTTTAATTTGTCGTTGTGAACCCGTAACAATACTGAGACGTATTTATTTACGATAACTTACGGTGTCCAGTTCATAACATGAAAGTCTTTCAGCAGGAGCAAGCGCTCCCAATTATAAACCTAGATTTTGATGTTCACACCAATAGTGAGAATAGTAAACATGGAAAATTGTTACCGAACTCATTTAGAGCTTGTATTTGTGGGCCCAGTGGGTGTGGGAAGACAAACATTATGTTGTCGTTGCTATTTCACCCAAATGGCGTCAAGTTCAAAAACGTTTACGTGTATTCAAAATCTTTATACCAACCCAAGTATCAGCTTCTTCAAGAGGTTCTAAACAAAGCTTCAGGAGTTGGCTATTTTCCTTTTAAGGAGTCATAGATCCTAATAAAGCTAAGGAAAATTCCATATTTATTTTTGATGATGTGTCATGTGACAGTCAACAAAAGATTAGAGAATACTACTCTATGTGCAGGCATAAGAATATTGATGCAGCTTATCTCAGTCAAACGTATTCTAAAATACCAAAACAATTAATTCGCGACAATTGCAACATGATAATTCTGTTTAAGCCGGATGCAATTAACCTAAGAGATGCTTTTGATGAGCATGTATCACCAGACATGAGCTTTGAGGATTTCAAAGATATTTGTGCAGAATGTTGGAGTGCAAAATATGGTACTTTTGTTATAGTGAAAGATTTTGATGTAAACAATGGTAGGTATCGTAAGGGATTTGACATGTATATACAAATTTGACAAACATGTTTGGCGTCACTATGATTCATGATGTTGGACGAACAAGCTGTTGCCGTCGCTACTGGCAAAAGAAAAATCGCTGAACTCGCCAGATCTATTAAAAAAAATATTTAGCATTAAAACCAGGGAGAACGGAACAAGATGAATCTCTTCATAGGTTATTTCAACCTATAAGTCAACCATTAAAAGAACTAGTAGCTGCTGCGACACATTCTTCAAAAAATATTTCTGAAAGTAAATTAAAAGTGAAAGGGGAAAGAAAACAGGAAAAAAAGAATGTAGAAGTTTTTCCAAAATTTCAAGATCTTCAACAAGTTGCCGAAACAAAAGTCACTGATAATGATAATTTTGAAGAAGAGGATGATGATGATGAAGTATTTACTACAAGCAATGATAATTTAAATGAAGAATTAAGCAAATAATACTTGGAGCAATATCCTTTAATAGCTCAAAAATATGTTTTGGAATATAAAGGTAACAACGAAAAAATTGATAAAATGTATGGACGCTCAACTCTCAAAATGGAAATTGGGGAGTCAATTTATTGACTTTGACAGGAAGACTGGTGCAATAAAAACGATAAGCAGACATTTTCAAGGAACGCCCGGACTTTATAACTTATTATTTTATGATATGCCTGACGAATACACCACTGAAGATGAAGCTAACTATAAAGCCATTTTAACGGAAACAGGTGCTTACAAAGATATCCTGAATTGGTTAAAGGGTAGCCAAAAGTTTAAGTACCAAGAGATAATAAGACCACTGTTTAACACTACAGCCTTTTTACCAAGCAGATCAATAAAAATGCGTTCAACTTCGTCAATATCGAAGCCTTTAGGAAAGGGACTCGGTAATCAAATAAGATACAACGAAGACCCAGTGGAATATGTTTATTGGGACGATCCCAATGAACTTCGAAAGTCGAAAAAACTACCCGAGACGCCGCACTATCATCAACGGTTTGGATGACTTATGGCAAATTGACTTGGCCGATGTGCAAAACTATGCTAAACATAATAAAAACTTTAAAATGATTATGGTAACCATTGATTGTTTCTCAAAGTACGTGTGGGTCAGTCCGCTTAAGACAAAGACTGGAGATGAGATAACTAAAGCATTTGATGTCATTTTAAAACATTCGAAACGTTGCGCGAAAAATTTACAAACCGACCAGGGTACAGAGTTTTATAATTCTAAATTCCAAGCTTTAATGAAAAAACATAATATCAACCACTATAGCACATTTACCATAAAAAAGGTGTGAAAGAGTCATAAGGACTTTAAAAAACAGGCTTTGCAAATACTTTAGTCTTTATGGTACCTACAAATGGATAAACGCCTTACCCGAAATCGTTGAAGCTTACAATAATACAAAACACAGTAAAACTAAATGTAAGCCGGCGAAGGTGAACAGATCCAACGAAGGCAATTCTGCGTAAATGCTATACACATCTAAAAATTGTGGGACCTCGAAAATTTCATAAAAATGACGTGGTGCGCATATCGAAGGCAAAACATATATATAAAAAAGGTTATACACCTAATTGGACAACGGAATTATTTAAAATTACCAAAGTGAATATTACCAATCCTGCTACTTACATGCTTGAAGACATGACGGTCGCTCCAATCAAGGGAGCTTTCTATGACGAGGAATTACAAAAAGCAGCCAATCCGGATGTTTATCTCGTTGAGAAAGTGCTATGAAGAAAAGGAAAAAAGATGTACGTCCAATGGCTTGGTATGGATCGCACACATAACAGCTGGATCGATGCTTCTGACGTTGTTTAGTATTGGGGGAAAGCAAGAAGGAGTGGGGGAATAGGTATAAATTTAAAAAATTTGGCTACCAAAAAGTCATTTTAGTTTTACTTTTAAAGTTTGTGTCTTAAAATGACAATGAGCCCAGAAAGTGTCGCCAACAACGTTGACAGTGATTACCAATCATCAGTGAGTCAAGACAGTGCTTCTGAATCATCTTCACCACCTGATTATGATTTAGAAGTTGATAGAATTTTGGAATTATATGAGGCTGAACCAGGTTAGAACATTATTATCTACTGGAAACAATATACTCAATTGGTGGTTACGAAGTAAAAGTTGGAATGTCACCAGCAAGGTCGTTTACCCCCGCCATCATTTTGTCTCAGCCGTTGAAATCAAACAAAATTTCCTAACTAGTATATGACGATCAGAAATTTTTAGAGATCAGCAAACATGGAGTTAAATTTATATTATGTGAAGAAGATATAATGCAGATCCTGGACTTAAATAAAACATCAAGTAGCAATGCCGGAGAATTTAAATTTTTGCTCCTACTACCACAACGTTCTAGATATGATTTCATCTCACAGCAGTAATAGTACAATGAATAGAGGAGTTTTACCCTACAAAAGGCCCGGTAGTTCTGAATTTTGGATATGTTATTAAGGTCGAAAGGGTAGTTAAAAATCTGAGTTTTCGTCACCCCCACCCCTGTGCTTCCTCCACCATCTTGAAAAAACCATCAAAAATTGGCACTTTTTGTAGTTTTTTGCCTGTAACTTCGTTCCAGTACACTAAATCGCAAAAAGAGTTATATGAAATTTTTTAGAGGATATAATTATCTACAACTGGGTGGTACAATGGTTGTTCTGTGAGCAGTAGTAACGGAGCTAGGTAACTTCCAAAAATGACTAAAATCACGTGCTTGGGCAAATTTTCAGATTTTTTCTACTTTAGACGGCATAAGCTCCGAAATACTATGTTCTAGGATAAAAGTCCTAAGAACATATCTTGTAGAGAATTTTATCAGCTACAAAATCCATTATTTAAATGTATTTTTAAATATTTTAATGGAGTGGGAGTAACTTTTAACTTAAAGTAAGTAAGTTAGAAAATAATAATTTTTTTAAATTTAGTGCTTTAAACGGCACGTTTTTTACTTATTTTTATTTTTTTGTGTAAATTTAGTGACGTACAAAAAGGTAAGAGAACCTAGGGGTCAAACACCTCCTTAAACTAAGCACCTCTTCAAAAACCCCTTCCAGACCCCCTAAAATCTAACATATTTAGGTTTTCTCAAATTTTCTCAAAAATACGCTTCTAAGAGAAAAATGTGTAATATACTTTATTGTAGACAATAAAATTTCCTTTTAAAAAAGGTACAATTCGATGGGGGTCAACTATTTAGAAACTCTTCAGCGGCGTCTGTTAATTGAAGTAATTTAAAAAAGTAAAAAAATATCCACGTTTTTTCCATGATTTGTTCGATTTTTTTTTAAACCAAGGTTTATAGAACAAAATGTGTTATACATTATTGTAGCAAATAAAATTTCCTTTAAAATTCTGTACAAGAAGGTCGGATTGATTTCATGGTTATAAATTCAGATATTTTTGTTACAAGTTTTATCTAATTTTTTCAAAAACTAAGCCTAATTTAAAAAAATGCTATGATGCACTTTATTGACAGTAAAATTCTCTTGTATAACTCGATGGGGTTTAACTTACAACGAACCCGCCAGCGACGTCCGTAAATAGGAGCATTTAATTTTTTTTTTTTTAATTATGTTTTGCACAGGTTTTATTTGATTTTCTGAAAACCATGCCCTTTATCAAAAAAATTGTTTTTTACTTCATTGTAGATAATAAAATTTCCTTTTAAACGTTGTGTAACATGGTAAAAAATATTTCATATTTACCGCTCCAGTGGTGTGCTTAATTTAAAACAATTTTTTTTTAAATCACCAAAAAAATTAATTTTGTTACATATTTTATTCGATTTTCTTAAAAACCAAGCCCTTTATCAAAAAATGTGTTTTATACTTTATTGTAGATAATAAAATTTACTTTTAAATGGTGTATAACAAAGTCGGATTAGTTTCATGGTAATAACTTCACAGGCGCCCGTAAATTAAACCAATTTTAAAAAATCACAAATTAAAATATTTTTACAAATTGTGAAAGGCTTTCGCGGCCATCGTCCAATGGTGGGTGTGCTTTCGGACTGTTCGGCCGTCGTCGTTGGAAATTCGTTCTCGACGTTTCGCCATCTCGAATGGATGGCATCTTCAGGAGATGTTGACTGTTTGTCGGCTTCTCGAAGACTGGACTATTTTTGAGATGTTGACTGTTTGTCGGCTTCTCGAAGACTGGACTATTTTTGTTACAAGTTTCATCTATTTTTTTTTAAACTAAGCTGAATTTTTTTAAAAACTAAGCTGAATGTGAAAAATTGCTATACTGCACTTTATTGACAATGAAATTCCCTTTTTATCAGTGTACAACTCGATGGCGTTTGACTTACAACGAACCTGCTAGCGAGGTCAGTACATGGGGGTCATTTAATTTTTGTTTTGCACAGGTTTTATTTGATTTTCTTAAAAACCAAGCCCTTTATCAAAAAAATATTTTTTACTTCATTGTAGATAATAAAATTTCCTTTCAAACGGTGTATAACATGTTAAAAAATATTTTATATATACCGCTCCAGTGGTGTCCTTAATTTAAAACAATTTTTTTAAATCACCAAATTAATTTTGTTACATTTTTTATGCAATTTTCTTAGTGGACAATAAAAGTTTCTTTTAAACGATGTATCACAAAACGTAATAAATGTTATGGGTAACACTCCAGAAGCATCCATTAATATCAAAAATTACCGAAAAATTTAGTGCTTTAAACGGCACGTTTTTTATTTTTTTTTTAATTTTTTTGTATAAATCCAGTGGCGTAGAAAGTAGTAAGGGGGCTAAAGCAGCCCCCTTTCTTACCTGACACCCCCCTCTTCCTCGAGCCACTGAATATTGACCCCTTAAAAAGGGTCCGGTAGTTCTAAATGTTATGTGGGCCAGTAGGGTAGTTATAAATCTAGGTTTTCGTCATTCCCCCCATCTTAAAAAACCCACCAAAAATTAGCACGCAAAAAAGTTGAATCAGTTTTGTAGGGGATAATTCATCCATTCTAAGGTAAAAGTTTTTAAAATAGATCTTGTAGATAATTTAATTGCCTACGAAATCCACTATTTAGATTGTTTTTACAATTATTATTGTGGGAGTAAATTTTAAGAAAAACAAAAATAAACATTCGGTAAAAAGGGTATATTAAAATTTAAAAACAATGTTTTTATTCTTACAGCGTCAAAAATTCTACTAGTTTGGTTAATTTAACTATTTCCATCTTTAATAATACGAGACCCACATAGCACAAATGAAATCAACGTTAAAAACACACACTTTTTTAAGTTTAATAGGTCGCTTTTTAACGTTATTTTTAAAACCACGTTAAAAACACACCGAAATAACGTGGTTATGAAAATAACGTTAAAAAGCGACCTATTAAACTTAAAAAAGTGTGTGTTTTTAACGTTGTTTTGATTTGTGCTATGTGGGGAGTTAGCAATGGTGGACACTGGAACTTAAAACACCCTATATATGAGTCTTTTTTTCTGAAATTTTTCAAAACAAAAGATTTGGGTAAGAAATTCAAAAAAAAAAAATTAGCGTTTTTTCCGAAACGTCGACAGTGATGATAATAGTATAAACTTGGATCTTTAACTGCTGTACCGACTTGCACAACATTGTTTAATGTTACTTCCACCCCTTCAGAATAATTATAAAAATTACTTAAATACAGTGTTTTGTAGATAATTAAATTCTCTGCAAGATATGTTCTTCGAACTTTTACGTTACAACAAAGTGTTACGGAGTTATTACCGTGTAAAGTAGAAAAAAAAATTAAAATTTGCCCAAGCACGTGATTTTAGTCATTTTTAAAATTTACCTGGCTCCGTTACTACTAACCGTAAAACAACCATTGTACCACCCAATTGTAGATAATTATATCCTCTTAAAAATTTCATATAACTCTTTTTGCAATTTAGTGTACTGGAACGAAATTCAAGGCAAAAAACTAAAAAAAGTGCCAATTTTTGATGGTTTTTTTCAAGATGGCGGAGGGAGCACAGGGGTGGGGGTGACGAAAACTCAGATTTTTAACTACCCTCCTGAGCTTAACAATATATCCAAAATTCAGAACTACCGGACCTTTTGTAGAGTAACCCCCCTATTTTGTCCTCTATTCATTGAACTATAATAATACTGAATGTCTTTATGGTCCGTTAGAAACATTGTATACATTTTGTGAAGTATCCGCTGATGAACCGTTAAGTAGGGCTTTTAGAGAGTATATTTATTTTTATAAAATAAAAGTTGTAAATGATTTAGAACGAAAAAAACATTTTTGAATTGTATTAGAAAATACTTTTTTAAAGTAAGATATTATAAAATAAAATGATATATACAGAAAAATTGTATTTTTTTTTTAAATATTTTATACGTTAGCGTCACGTTTACGTCACGTAAGTGTCACGTTAGCGTCATGATAGCGTCACGTTAGCGTCACGCGTATATAACGCTGTTTGTTCTTTTTGAGCAGTATTAATCATAATGTGGGCTAGTAAAGTTGTGTTGGTAATTTTGATCACACTGGTTATATTGACAATAGGTAAAACTTTTGATGAGACAGATGCTATTTCATTGTTGCAACGTTATGGCTACATAGCTGAAAACAGTAATATCAGTAGTGCAAACACTGATTTAACTTCAGTGTTAATAGAATTTCAACAAAAATATAATTTACCAGTAGATGGAAAGCTGAATGACGAAACAATTGAATTATTACAAAAACGTCGATGTATACAGAGGGATAATTCATACACAGTAATTTCGTCATGGAAAAAGCTACACCAGAGGCTCTTTTAGTTGCCAAAAAAGTGTTTGAAGTATGGCAAAGTGTTTCAAAATGTAATTTTACCTACATGAGATTTGCTAATGTTAAACCTGATATTACAATAACTGTTGTTGGAAAACAACATTATTTTCGTTATAACTGTCAAGGTACCAAACGTTGTTCAACTGTTTTTACTCCTGGACAATTGGCGCATTCTTACTTCCCACCCCAAAGTGGATGCATAGAAATTCATATCAATAAAAATCAGGTTTGGGATTTAGTTTAAATAATACAACTGGAGATCGAGTTAGTTTCTTTTCTACCCTTTTACATGAAGTGGGCCATGCCTTGGGTTTGGGGCACACCAGTGATTCAAACTCAATAATGTACCCTTGGTATCAAACTAAGGTTAGGAATTTATCAGAAGATGATATAGCAGGTTTAGAAGCATTGTACGGACCTAGAAATAAATACGCTGTGATTCCAAAATGGAGCCCCAGTATGCCGTTACCTACAATATCAGCGGGTCTTTCAACTACCATACCTACTCTCACTACTAGTAGCAGTCGTAAATTAAAACAAGAAGAAATAAAAAATTTGTGTGAATTAGAATATCAAGATATAATATTTTTGACCTATTCTCCTTCGTTTCCAATTTATCGCATGTATGTAGTGAGTAACAATCTAATTTGGAAATACAATTTAAAGGATCATAAAATACCCGCAAACGCAGAAAATGTTGCAAAATATTTTCGAAAAGGATTGTCAAACGTATCACACGTCTATCAAAATAGTGCTGGCGATTTGGTTGGTATAAGTGGAAATAGGATATACACTGTAGCGTTTCCTTCTATGCAAATTCAAAATACCAATTTGATTCCTGAAGTGAATAACTTTTTAAATTTTAATGTACTGTTCCACAAATGCAGGAAAAAATCTTTTATTATTCTGATTCGTTTATTGAATTTGGTTTTTCCTGGTGTTTCAAATGGTATAACATAAGCTTTTAACTATATTGATGGACACATATATTTTTTAAGAAAAAATTCATATAATGAATTCACAAAAAGTGTTGTTGAAACAGGAACTTTTAATTGGAATATGATCGGCATACCCTGTCCTGACAAGGGTCTAGTTAAACAGCTAAAATCATTGTTAGTCAAAATTAACACTTTTTATGAATAGTTTTCTAGGTATTAATAAAAATAAATATTTCTTAATATTATACAGGTTTTTTATTTGCCATAAACAGTTTTACAATTACAGTTTTTAAATTTCTGTAATGAATTACATAATTTGTTTTTATACAGGGTGGTCAACAATTTGGGTGACTTTGACCCATGATGAATACCATGTTCAGCGCAAAAAGGTAGATCTTTGTGAGAATCATATGTAATTGTTTGTTAGATAATAAGTTTGTTTTGCTATTTAAAAAGACACTATACAAAAGAGACACTGCCGCCAAAGTCTCTTGCACTCACCCCCTATTTTTCTTACCTCCTATCAAAAAAACATATCCCCCCCTCTTCGCCTCTTAACATCTGAAACCCCCCTTTTTTCTACCTTCTGAAGTCCGCTTACCTTACATTACCCACTCCGCCTCTTGTCTAAATAAATAGTATTATTTAAATAAAAATTCATTAAATTTAAAATAATTTTTGTTATGACTCTTTCCTGTTGACAAGTCTCCCGCAACAAGTTAAGACAAGTCCTGACTTGTAACGTTTTAGCTCGACATGTCTTATTTTAAAGTGTTAACAAATCTTGACCTGCTTGAAAAATATTAGTCATTAGGGACATTTTGGGTCAGTTAAAATAACAGAAAATTTGACAGCTGTTATCGTTATTTTTCCTAAGATTAACGGTAACATTCAGGGCAAAAAAAAGAGATTTTGGATCACATAAAAATAACATAACAGAAATCAGGTGTTCCTGTGTCAAGTTAGTAGTTTTACATAACCTCAACTTGTTTGTTTATGTTTTTTTAGGAATTTCCTAAATTTTTAATTTGGTGTTCTGTGATTTTCATTAAAAAATGGATAAAAACATTAGGGCAGTATTAAATAGAAATAAACCAGTGAATCATGATTTAATAAGAATCAGACCAACCAGAGCTCAAAAAACGCGGACGCTGACCGTCAAACCATAGCAAAAAAATGGTTGGTTAGAAATATAGCAATAACGGTGCAATAACGGCGCAATAACATAAAAGGTCGTCCACCGTAAGTACCGGGCAGCGTTACCGTACATAACAAAAAAGGAGCGAGAAGATGCTAATGCGCAGACTTAGTAATAACAATAACGGTAACAAAGTGTAAAATACGCGACCCAAAATGTCCCTATTATCATCATCATACCTTTAAATCTGTCGTAGTTTATAGTTTTTTAAAATATGGATTTTTCAAAATTTGACCTTTTTGGTCTTATAGTATTTGCTACCCTGAAATTCGCTAAATAACGTTTTTGACATATGACAGATTTAATTTGACAGACATTTCAGACGTTTGACAGCTGGCATTTGACACTTTAACAGTGACATTTGACAGTTGCCACTTAGATCATCACACTGCCACCGAAGCTCACCTACTTTTTTCACCCGCCGCTCCCCTACTACCCAAGTAACACAAACTGGACAATATAGTTTAAAAGCAAAAACTCTGCTGTGAAAGTGTTGTCAGAGCTTAGTTTTTGCTGTAAAACAGCTAGCTGTGGTTTAGAAATTATTTTAGCTATAGAACCTCTCTGATAGCAGGTGTTTATGGATAAAATGGCTATTGATGTAATATTACCCAGGACTTGCTTTTTTAAAGTTAAATAATTGCTAATAAGCATGCTAAAATTTAGCTAGCTAAATAACATAAATTTTAAGCTCTTATTCCTATTATTTAGCGACAAAAAGCGGCAATTTTGTATTTTAAGCTGTTTATTACAAAACTTTTGAACAGCCCCTAACAATGCTTGGCCAGAAGACCAGTGCGATTATGACTGTTGAAAAAAGGAGGATTTATTGTCAAATTGTGTCAAGCCTGATCCAAGGTTCGTAAAGAAACCGGTTGTGTGGTAACTCCCAGCTAATGACGCGGCATTTTGCCTGCTCCACGGTCAACAAAGAAAGACCTATACGTTGCATTATGAGAGAAATAAAGATAGGTCTATTTAAGCAGGAAAAATACCAAAATTTATTAAAAAATTAAATAATTTAAAAATGTATGATAAAAATTCCAATAGTTTTATAAATATCAGATTCAGGACACGATTATAAATA
Organism: Aspidapion aeneum; assembly: GCA_963576565.1. Taxonomy (NCBI): domain Eukaryota; kingdom Metazoa; phylum Arthropoda; class Insecta; order Coleoptera; family Brentidae; genus Aspidapion; species Aspidapion aeneum. The sequence goes on from OY755038.1 coordinate 89,504,309, forward strand.
CTTGCTACTCTCTTGTTCAATTTAATTAAATTTTTACGCCGAACTCTAAAGCAAACTAGCCACATATTATTGGTTTATTTTGGTGGGTAGGAAATAACTAAAACTAGATTTTTTTGTGTAAAATGTAATCAAAAATTTTTTTCAAAAGGATGTTAAAATGACTAGTCAATAAGGCAGTAAGGGAACATTCATAAATAACATAACGCAAAGATTCAGGATTTTTTATCACCTCTTAACGCATTGTCAAGAAATATCATAAAAAATACATCGACTGTAACGCAAGGCTAATATTACTTCACTCCTGCTTGAGCGTTATACAGAGTGTTCCAAGTTAAGTGTCCACCATTGCTAACTTTTTTATTATTAAAGATAGCAAAAAGTTTAAATTGGCAAATTAGTAGAATTTTTAATGCTGTTTAAGATACTCAAATTTAAAAAAAATAGAGCATCGCTTTTTGGAGTTTTTGAGTTTTTCAAAAAACATTTAAAAAAATTTATATACCCTGTATTTTATTTTATTTTTTGATAGGCCATTTAACTCTAAACATTCTTTTTCAAAAAAATTTTTGCCTAAAGTTTAATATAATAACGAAGACATTTTAAATTCAAAATTACGTAAGTATTTTAATTTTAGTTGGTAGAAAGTATTCTAAGCCTAATTTTGAATTTGGAATATTTTCGTTATTTTTAACTTTAGGAAAATAAATCAAATATTTAAAATAAATTAACAGCAATATTATTTTCCTCAATTTTTAAGAAATATTAAAATTACTAAATCAAACAAGTTTCGTGGCTAATCGGGCAAAAAGGAGTTTTTTTGTTTCCCTTATATTTTTCCGTGGGTAGCCTGAAAGCTTAACCTCACGGGGGTCCAAGATCTAATGGACACCTAATAAGTGTTGACAGTTAACCGTTTCGTCCTTATCACAGATTAGGTAAATAAGTATAAAAAAAGATGGGACACTCATTCTATGCCTCTTTTTTTAGTTCCTGACCTATCGAGCGCGGCGCTGCAATCGCACAGCTGGCGCGGCGGCGGCAGCCGCCAATTTTAAAAATTAAATTTTGATTGCACCAAAATGTTTGCATTGTTTCATATCAAAAATGAAACAATGCAAATATTTTGGCAGTAAATTCAGAAAATAAAACTACATTCTGTATGTGGGTAGGTATTTATTATAAATAACTTATTTAAAACTTTATTAAAAGAAAATTAATTAATTTTTTATTGTATAATTCAACACACTAAATATGTAATACCAGTATTATAATTAATCTCTCTTAATAATAAACATGTGAGTTCCTTACATATATTAGGGGGCTAGCTCAGTCACAATATATCATATTTTATATGACACTTTTGTCCAGAGGTGGTTCGGTTGCTAATTTTAGTGCACCATATTTGCCCAGGTAGAATATCCTAGGTCACGTAGTGAGTGCTGCTCTCTTGATCAGTTACCTACCTTAGCATACACACCAAATTACCCTAAATGATCTATCCCGCTGTTATAATTGGTCTCGTTTTTGAAAATGTGAATTGTGAACACGAGCCCCACTCTATGTGCATGTCAGTCATGTCTCCTTTGGAGCAGCTGGAAAAACATTACCTGAAACAATATAAAATTGTAATATACAAACAATATTCTTTCTTCGGAATATTATAATTCCTATTTACCAAAAGTGCTAGATAAGCAAACCGAACCCAGCCCAAGGTTTGAAATTTATAACCCACAATCAGAGGATTGACATCAGCGTAGCTAAGAGGGACCTGGCCCCCTCTGTTGGATCTCAGGCTGCCCTTATGTATTGCAGGGGTCCCCTGGATCACTACTATTAAAAAAATACAGATACAATATATGTGTATCACAGAAAGCATAGACGTAGGCCGCAGCCCCCTTCAGGCTGGCCACGCCGATGAAATTGGGCCTTTTGTTAAAACAAACCATGCAAATTTATTTTATAGGTTATGTTATATACTTACTTGAGATTATTAACAAATTCTTGAATTTTTGGCTGGCCGGTAAAATTTGGTTTCCTAAATACCAAAAATGTTGGTAAAAGCCGTAAAAATTGCAGTAAAAAACGAAAAAATGGAATTCCAGAAAATTCGAGACCGATCAGCTGGTTTCTACCGAAAAGATGGGCAGTAGCGGGTTGGGTGAGGATGAGCGGGGGTCTACGGTGGCGCCGCCATCGACTGGTAAGTGAAGCTCGAGGGACCAGGCCCTGGTCCTTATGGGACTCCTCAGAACACTGCTGGTCAATGTGACAAATCTTGCGAAGTTAATCAGACGGTTTTGTCTCTAATTAAATGTAATTAGTGAGCGAACTATAGCAAGAGGTGCCATCTACCGAGATACGAGAGAAACAAAACAACTATAGTCCGTGACCTACGACAGCTCTTTGCCTTTCAGGCCGGATCAACACAGATTGCATTTTTACCCGTCTTCAAGACAGTGAGCGTCAATCAACGGAATTTTTAAGCCAAATAATACTAACAAACGTGGAATTTCGTACCCGTGAATTTAAAAATCAAACAAGTTTCGTGGCTAATCGGGCAAAAAGGAGTTTTTTTGTTTTCCTTATATTTTTCCGTGGGTAGCCTGAAAGCTTAACCTCACGGGGGTCCAAGATCTAATGGACACCTAATAAGTGTTGACAGTTAACCGTTTCGTCCTTATGGGACTCCTCAGAACACTGCTGGTCAATGTGACAAATCTTGCGAAGTTAATCAGACGGTTTTGTCTCTAATTAAATGTAATTAGTGAGCGAACTATAGCAAGAGGCGCCATCTACCGAGATACGAGAGAAACAAAAAACTAAAAGCAGGCGAAAACACTGCTATACAATATCGATCAATGAAAAGATCGAATGCAAATAAAAGAAAACAACTATAGTCCGTGACCTACGACAGCTCTTTGTCTTTCAGGCCGGATCAACACAGATTGCATTTTTACAGTTAAAACAGTGTTCGGTTTCCATAAAAAACCTCTTTATTTTTCTTTTATTTTTGAATTTTACTTTTATTTTTCCTATTTTTCATAGACTAAAATTTTGTCTTGAACATAAAATTATTAGTCTTAAATTTATATTAATCCTAAGTAAATGGGTCAACTATTAGTTATTATAAAATTTACCTAAAGCAAAATTGCATTAAAATGCGAGAATTAAACGCAAAAAATGTAATTTCTATTCTAAATTTAAGAATTATCATTTTATTTCTTATTTCTTTATTTTTATATACTTTGGCACTACAAGCGTCCTCTATCGTGTTTTTCACATATCCATAAAATTTTAAATATAGTGATATGGTTTCCTATAGAGGGTGAAGTGCTGTGCGCATGTGCGAAAAAACTGCAAGCGCAGGATTGAGAGACAGACAAAGTGTGCTGCGCGTCGCCATGTCTAGAAAACGACAACCTTAAAATTTAAATTTAAAAAATAGTGAAAATTCACTTTAAAATACCGCAAATAATTAAAATTATCGTGCCATCATCCTGTTGGAACTTTAAGTCACATAGCTCTTATGGAAAGGTGTACACCTTGCACTTTGGAACTTCAAAATAGCGGTAAGTCCCTCTCCATCCTCTTTCAAATTTAACCTACAATTTTAAAATTATTTACTTTCTCTAGTTAAATGAATTTTTTGCGCCAATGTTAATTATAGTCCACTGTATCTACCAAAACCCAATCTGAGCCATCGGAGTGCAACATATTTTGATCACTGCGATTGCCGGATTTTGATTTTCTTTTTGAAATTTCAAAAAATTCATTTTCGCTAGAGTGAGAGCAAACGCTAGTAGTGTGAAAGTAAGAAAGAGACGCCATTAATAAATTAAAATTATAATATAGGTAAATAAAAGAGGTACCTATGAATTTGTCTTAGGAGACCTATACCTACATCTCGCAAATTTTATAAAAAACGCAAGGACATATATTCGAGATTGGAGTCTTGGGTCGCTATGTGTATGTAAATGCAAAAAGTTTATCTTTGTATTTTTGAAAGATATATCTGTGTGTAGGTAATTTCGGAATATAAGTTTTTTATTTCCTAATTTATAACGGGCAAATAAATACTCTGCCAATCTATGGGCACCTAAGCTCACACTAGGTACTATAGTTATAGTGTGAGCTAATATAATCAAAAACTGAAATATATTTTATTCAACTCCAGACTCAATTACCTTTCGTTTGATACCACACAAGCCATGTTTTGACTTAAACTCAAATTTTTTTAATCTACCCCCACCCTTTTAAAAAAACTAAAATGTATTTTGTTTAACTCCAGACTCAATTACCTTTCGTTTGATATCACACACGCCATATTTTCACTTAAACTCTAATTTTTGACATCTACCCCCACCCTTTTTTTAAAATAAACTAAAATTAATTTTGTTTAACTCCAGACTTAATTACCTTTCGTTTGATATCACACACGCCATATTTTCACATAAACTCTAATTTTTGGAATCTACCCCCACCATTTTATTTGGCTTGCGTTCGGTGGATTTTGTTCATTTTTAAATGGGACCATCACGGCCCAAGACCCAACTTAGGTACCAAATTTCATTAAAATCGGACAAGCGGTTTTTGAGTTATGCGGGTTGGTCGTTACAGACAGACATACAGACAGACATACAGACAGACAGACAGACAGACAGACAGCAAAACAAAAAAGTTTCAAAATCATCTGAAACGCAAAGATATATAAAAATTTTGAAATCGGAGCAACTTTTTTTTCTCGAAAAAATTAGGATCACCATAGCTCACACTACTTATATAGTAGTAGTGTGAGCTAATACCTACATGTTTATTTGTTTTTCTTTTCGCTGTAGTTTGCATGCCTATATGTAAGAGGCTACGGTTACATACGGTTATTTTAAATCGATTTAAAATTTTTTAAATATTTAATCTATAAATTTTGATTTTGTTTACTTTGCCTAATTTATTACAAAATAATGTCTGAAAAGGTAAAGAAAATTAAAGTCTTTCGTGACATCGAAGTTCCAAATTTAAATGAAATTTTAACGGTAGCTAAATTGCCTAAAACTGATGCAACCAAACATCTTAACTTTAAGATTCGTTACGAAGAGCTTGACAACGTCCAAGAGGAATACCTTAAAAAGCACACCGCTTTATTAAATGAAATTTACCAGGATCAGGATCAAGTTAAGACTTGTATCGAGCATCTTCATTCATTTCAAACAAATGTTGCTCAAGTCAAAGAAATCTATGATAAGTTGTTTCAAGCAGAAAACACTGCGCCGCCTTCGCAAGGTGGAAGTCGCCGACTTACTATTAACCCCTACTCTCCAGGAGGTTCACAAACCCCTGATTATTTTCCAAGTTTACCGAAAATTGACATTGAAAAATTCACTGGCAATGTCAATGATTTCCCTACCTTTTATGATCTTTTTAAAACAATGATTCATGATAATCCGCAAATTCCAAATATACAAAAATACTCGCTTTTAGTTACTTATTTAGATGGTCCTCCAAAGGAATTAGTTACGCAATTACCAGTTTCGGATGCAAACTATCCTATTGTTTTCAATAATCTTGTCAAAAGGTATAAAAATGATCGCATTTTAGCCCAAAAGTATTGGAATGCTATCGAAAATTGCCCTAAAGTAAACTCTGATGACTTCGTAGCTCTAAGAAACTTGCTTGATATATTCACAAAAAATATTGAAGCTTTAAAAACTGTTGGTTTGCAACCAGATTTTTGGGACTTTGTCTTAGCCCAAAAGTTGTTGAAATCTATTGATAGTTCGATTCAAACGCGATTTGAAGTTTTTCATGGTAAGCCTACCGAAAAACCTTCATATAAATCAATCTATGGATCAACATTGTAGCTCGCTTTTTGTAGTTAACGCCGCCAGTACATCCAGTACGCAATTTTCTATGAAGCCCAAATTTGCAAAACCGCCCCATATAACTCAAAAACCGCAAAATAACTATAATACCCGCCAAACGTGTATTTTTTACCGCGCAGCAGAATTCTAAAAATAATTGTTCCTTATGCAATTCGAATACTCATAATTTGACTTTTTGTCCAGATTATTTAAATAAAACGCCTCAACAAAGATTTAATTTATTAAAAGCAAAACAATGGTGCGTAAACTGTACCTCTAATTGTCATAAAACCTTCCAATGCAAAAGCACTTTTAATTGTCGATTTTGCAAAAAAAGGCATCATAGTTCAGTTCATTTTGACTTGCGCCATGTAAACGAATCCTCGTCTCAACGGCAAGAAAATAATAATGCTGATTTGCCGGTAAATAGCCAACAAATTAACGCGTTTCGGCAGGAAAGAAATGAAATTAGTAACTCATCCTCTTCGCAAACTCAAAATCAAGGTGCTTGCTACTCTACACAAAGTTACAGTAACTCTAGTACTTTGCTTTCTACCGCTCTTTTTCAAATAAAAGATATAAGAGGTAATTATCAAACTTTTCGTGGAGTTTTAGATTCCGCATCGCATCTGTCTTTTGTATCTTTAAAATGTGCCAACAAACTAGGCCTACCCCGCTTTAATATTGAAACTGAAGTCTTTGGAATTGGTGAGACCAGTATGCAATCAAAATTAGGATCTATTGATATGATCATTCGCCCTTGCAATCAATCTGACCTTAGGATCTATTAATATTATCATTCGCCCTTGCAATCAATCTGACCTGACCTTATCAGTACAGAGTGCAGTTATTTTACCTCAAATTTGTTCTTCGCTTCCCTTAAATGACATAAATATTAGTCAAATGGGAATTATAAAAAATATAAATCTCGCGGACCCTTATTTCTATAGACCGGGAGCAGTCGACGTTTTACTTGGAGCCGATATTTTCCCTTATATTCTTAGAGATGGTCGTATTGTAGGTAATATAAATGAGCCTATCGCATTAAACTCAATTTTTAGGTACATTTTAATGGGACAAATTGGTAACACAAACTCGCCCCTCGCTTCGGTATCCCTTTTATGCCAAATTTCAACTAATCAACTTAATGATTCACTATCGAAATTTTGGGAAACTGAAAATATACCGGAAATTAAACCTATTCTTTCCCCGGCTGACGAAGCATGTGAAAAAATATTTAAAAATACTACTTTTCGTGATAATACAGGGCGTTACGTCATGACTTTACCCTTTTGCGAAAATAGTGAACCAAGTTTTCCAAATAGTCGCCAACTTGTATTAAAAAGATTTTTATCTCTCGAAAACCGCTTAATTAAAACACCGGAAACCTATCAAAAATATTCGGACTTTACGCATAACGCAAGCGCAGTATCCCAAACAAATACTGGAAGAATTTCCTTAAATGACACGCTTTACGTCGGTCCCAAATTACAAAAGGACATTTGTTCTATATTATTAAATTTTAGATTAAATGAAGTCGCTCTTTGTTGCGATATTTCTAAAATGTTTCGCGGCATTTTAATAGCCCCGCATCATCAAAAATATCAAAAAATCTTATGGAGGTTTAGTCCTACCGAACCTATAAAAGAATATAATTTAAAAACCGTTACATATGGTACTACCCCCGCTCCTTTTTTAGCTTTAACAGTCTTACAGCAGCTAGCTGAGGACGAAAAGCATAATTTTCCCCGCGCCGCTAAAGTTATTATGACAGATAATTTTGTTGACGATTTTGTCACAGGTTGTAGCTCCGTTGAAGAAGCTATATCTCTCCAAAAGAAGTTATCAATTTTATTAAAATCCGCAGGATTTAAATTACATAAATGGGCTAGCAACAATAAAACTGTTTTAGAGCACTTGCCAGAATCCGATATTAACCCTAAGCTCTTTCTCTTGATATAGAAGAAACTACAAAAATTTTAGGACTTAGATGGCAACCCTGTTCACACTCTTTTTCCAACTCAGTAGAGCCTCTAAATCGTAGTTGCACGAAACGCAATATCCTTTCAGAAATTTTTTAAATTTATGATCCCCTTGGTTGGTTGTCGCCAGTTACTATTTTAATTAAATGCCTAATCCAGGAATTTTGGAAATCTGGATTGGACTGGGACGAAGATGCTCCCATAGCGATAAGTAGCCTCTGGGAACGCTATAGGTTAGAACCACTTTTAAAAGAATTTCGCTTATCCCGCTTTATCAATATTTTTTCTGGAAACGCTCAATACGAATTAATCGGTTTTTCAGACGCTTCAAATAAAGCGTACGCAGCTATTGTTTATTTACGCGTAATTTATAAAAATAAAATTTTTATTTATTTTTTATGCTCAAAAACTAAAGTCGCACCTATAAAATTTACAAGTATCGCACGACTCGAGTTAGCCGCTTGTAATATATTAGCTGATTTAATTCAATTTATTCTTCAGTTTTGAAAACAGACTTAAAATTCACCAAATATTCGCATGGAGTGATTCTCAAGTAGCTTTATCGTGGATTAATAATGGACATCCGTCTAGGTGGAAAACCTATGTACAAAATAGAGTCACGCAAATTCATGAAAAAGTATCTCCTAAAAGTTGGCATTATATTTCCACTTCTCAGAATCCCGCTGATGTAGCTTCAAGAGGTCTCTATCCTAGTGAACTTATAAATCATAGTTTATTTTTTCAAGGTCCCCAATTTTTAAAATTACATTATGACTACTGGCCTATAACCTTGGAAATAAAAGACACTTCTGAAACTTTAAATGAAGAAAAAGCTAATAAAAACTTAACTTTAATTGCTACGCAAACCCCAAACTTAAATTTTTTAACTTCGCTTATTAATAAAAACTCATCTTTTACTAAACTTTGTAGAATTTTAGCGTATATTTTACGTTTTATAAATAAAAAATTTCTAAATAAAAGTATAATTTTTGAAACTTTTTTAACGTTTCAAGAAATTCAAAGCGCACTTTATTTATTAATAAAAACCGAACAATCGATCTATTTTTCGGAAGAAATAAATTCTCTTAAAAATAATATAAAATTATCTAAACCGATGCAAAAATTAAATCTATTTTTAGATGACCAAAATTTATTACGCGTCGGTGGAAGATTGCACAATTCTTCTCTCTCTTATGACAAAAAATTTGTATTTTATTACCCCGCGAAAGTAGAATTACTTATTTAATTATCGAACATTTTCATTTAAAATTTTTACATGCTGGATTAAGAACAGTACATTTTTTACTAAGCCAAAATTATTGGATAATTGCGGCAAAACGCAAAATTCGTCAAGTTTTAGCAAAATGCATCCCCTGTTTTAAATTATCCCCGAAATCGGTACAACCCCCAATGGGTTCACTTCCGATTCCACGAGTTTCTCAACTCAGAGCATTTTTGCATACGGGAGTAGATTTAGGTGGCCCCATTCCTATTTTAATGAACCGAACCCGCGGTGCCCCACGTACTTTAAAATCATATATTTGCTTATTCGTTTGTATGAGTACGAAAGCGGTACATATCGAAATAGTCAGTGATTTGACAGCCGATGCTTTTATCGCAGCAATGCGTAGGTTTGTGGCTCGTAGAAATTACGTAACTGATATGTATTCTGATAATGGAACTAACCTAGTTTCGGCAAATAGACAGTTGTTACAGATTGATTCTTCTCGTCCAATTAAATGGCATTTTATTCCAAGTCACAGTCCCAATTTTGGAGGTCTTTGGGAGTCTGGGATTAAAACTGTCAAAAAACATTTATTTCGAACCATTGGTTCACAAATTTTAACATATGAAGAGTTATATACAGTCACCTGTCAGATTGAAGCTATTATGAAGTCTCGACCGCTAACTGAAATTTCCTCGGATCCAAATGACATTTCTGTTTTGACACCAGGTAATTTTTTATCATTGGAACCGTTGACAGCTCTTCCTGACGTTGACTTAACATATGTCAAAATTAATAGATTAACTCGTTGGCAGCTACTTCAAAGAATCCATCAGGATTTCTGGAGACGCTGGCAGCAAGAATATTTGCATACACTTCAACAAAGGAGCAAGTGGCTGGACCCCACTTGTACTCCAGAAGTTGGTCGTTTGGTAATAATCAAGAATGATTTTATACCCCCGCTACAATGGCAGCTCGGTGGAATAATTGAAAATTTTCCGGGTAAAGATGGTGTAAATCGAGTTGCTAAGAAAATGCATAGCATTTTCGGCCGGCAATATGTTCGGTTTCCATAAAAAACCTCTTTATTTTTCTTTTATTTTTGAATTTTACTTTTATTTTTCCTATTTTTCATAGACTAAAATTTTGTCTTGAACATAAAATTATTAGTCTTAAATTTATATTAATCCTAAGTAAATGGGTCAACTATTAGTTATTATAAAATTTACCTAAAGCAAAATTGCATTAAAATGCGAGAATTAAACGCAAAAAATGTAATTTCTATTCTAAATTTAAGAATTATCATTTTATTTCTTATTTCTTTATTTTTATATACTTTGGCACTACAAGCGTCCTCTATCGTGTTTTTCACATATCCATAAAATTTAAAATATAGTGATATGGTTTCCTATAGAGGGTGAAGTGCTGTGTGCATGTGCGAAAAAACTGCAAGCGCAGGATTGAGAGGCAGACAAAGTGTGCTGCGCGTCGCCATGTCTAGAAAACGACAACCTTAAAATTTAAATTTAAAAAATAGTAAAAATTCACTTTAAAATACCGCAAATAATTAAAATTATCATGCCATCATCCTGTTGGAACTTCAAGTCACTTAGCTCTTATGGAAAGGTGTACACCTTGCACTTTGGAACTTCAAAACAGCGGTAAGTCCCTCTCCATGAGGCTATATCACAATTTTATTTCTCTTTCAAATTTAACCTACAATTTTTGAATTATTTACTTTCTCTAGTTAAATGAATTTTTTGCGCCAATGTTAATTATAGTCCACTGTATCTACCAAAACCCAATCTGAGCCATCGGAGTGCAACAAACAGAATATATATTTTGCAGACCAATATCAATAAATCGAATATTTTCAATATTACCGAGGATGTCTTAAGTCAGATTAATATCGCTTACAGAAATAAAAAGTAGAATTGATGACATGTTATTACTTAATCTCAATTGTTTTATTATTTGCTATGCTAATAATTTTTTTTTTTAATCTTTGAACGCATCTTATTACTTGCTCCTTTCCTCGCATTTAAGCCGTCAGGTCATTTGTCAGATTTAAATTAAAAACAAGCTACATAAGTAAAACTATATAGGATTTACGGGGATTTATGGGGATTTATAGGGATTTATAGGGATTTATTGGTGATTTAACAGGATTTCTAGGGATTTATTAGGATTTCTAGGGATTTAATTGCCAAAAAGGATTTATGGTGTACAACATTTTGGGCAGATATTTACCCCACGCTTTTTTTTAAGTTTAATTTTTTTTCAAGAAAAGGTAGGTATGCTGTGTAATAGGTACATCATTTAAGAACTATTTTTAGTAGGCGCCTTAAAAGCAGCCAACCAACATTGAGTATTTTTTAAACTATTAGTAATTTTCTATGTATATGTTAAGTTCATTTCATAATCTTTGTCCTGGCCTATACTGATTGTGATGATAACTATCAAAAAGTTATCTTAAACATTATGTGTTGGTTGCAGATATCAGATGCAGTATAGAGAGAAAACCCATTCCCCCAAGGTCTATTTTCCAGCTCCCCTTGTAACCTTGTATGACCCACATTGTATGGGTAGGAAACAACCGACACAGAAAAATTTGTGTTTGTTAAAATTTAAATTATAATTAAAACCTCACCAGTTCTTTTACTTAGTTTTTAATACATTTATAGTAAGCACGTAACAGGTATTTAAACACTTATAAGACGAAAACACCCAAAAATTTCAAAATTTCCTCGCAAAAGATGAAATTTCGATATAAACAGCGTTTGACTGCTGATTTCTAGGAAAACTGTGACGTAGCCCTGACGTCACGACTCGGCCGCCTAAACACCGAGTTACGCAACCGGTTTCTTTACGGACCGTGCCTTCTGTTTGTTGTTTTCTTTTCTAACCTAAACTGTGGTTGTGTTTTTTTTAAACAAGCTATTTGGTGTTTGTTTAAACAAATGTCCACTCACGGCCATAAAGGATAGTTTATTTGCCCATCTTTTAGAGTATCCCTTTATCTTTGAGAGGGAACTAAAGTTGGGTAAACAGTGACTGGTTCCTTGAAACCCTGGTGCGATGCCTTGTCAGGGAGTGCACAATGGGGCCAATCAAAGGGTCCCTACCTGGTACTTATCAGTCCTGAGTGAACCTTAAAAGTGCTGTCAAAATTTTTTCATCAGTCTGTCTGTTTTTTGGTGTAACTCAAGGGTTGGTTTATATAACACCATAATGCACCATGGCCAAACATAATGCTTGATTTTGGTACATCGGTCCTTCATTTTTCTGCCTGCTTAGCATTAAAAGATGATATATAATTAAGCACTAACTTTGTCACCATTGTGCACTATGTGAGCTGCCTACAGCAAGTGTACAAATACTAGTAGAGTACTGTAGACTTGGTTTACCTTAGCACATAATCAGGCCAGGCTCACAAATAAGGTATGGACCCACTTGTTTAACCCATTGTATTAGGCCCTCTAAGGTGTTACACCCTGGGCATTAAGAACCCAGTTAACAGTTGAATAACTAAATAAATAAATTTCTTGTTTTTTATTTACCTAGTTACCTTAAAAACCTGTCCGGTCAAATTAGAACAAAAAATGCATGTAAGGTTACATAAATTCGCACTAGGCTGAAACTTGGTAGGATTGTTCAAAACACCATTAAAAATGAATCCTAAAAAGTTCTCATCAATCCGACACCTGGAAAAATATTTATTCGGGGTCAAAGGTCACAAAAATGGGTTTTTCGCGATTTTCAGCAAAACGGTAAGTTTTATCACAAAATTAGCTCAGATCAAAATTGTAGAGCAGGTAATTATCTACAAAAAATGTCCAAGATTTTTTTTCCTAAGAGCCACCGTTTCCTAGATATAACAATTCAAAAAGTTCGAGTAGTTGGAATTGAAGCTGTAATACAAGTCAAAATATTATTCTATCGGCCAGTGTAACTTATACAAAAATAAAATATAAATATGAGAATTTCAGGTATAAAGAAACCCAGTCCCTTATTTTATACGCCAGTGTAACCTTGAGCAACATCTGTCTCATATTCAATTGTCTGCGTGGCAAACGTCGTATACCTGCTTTCTGTTAGAATACCCAATACATGCATGACTATTAGTCTTGAGCGCTGCTCCGGAGTGTAAACACGTGTTTATTCTAACCTATATTTTTTAACTTATTTTGTGCTGTTTTAAATTTGATAACAAAAATGTCAGAGTATTGTTTTATTTGTTCTAAACTTTTAACTGAAAGTGAAATTGTTACTGTAGAACGTGGTATGAAGACATTAATCAATGCAAGTACTGAAAGAGCTGATGAATATACAGAATATCTTAAAGAGCAAAAAACTGTGACTATACATGTGAAAAAACTGTGACTATACATGTGGAGTGTCGTAAAAATTATACTCGAAAGTGTTCTATTGCATCTATGAAAAGACAACATGAAGAACAAGAAGCCAATACATCTATTGTAGGTCCTCCTCGTACTAGAGCACGTGTGAGTGAATCAGCTTTTTGTTTTAAAACACAATGCTTATTTTGCAGTCAGGAATTGAATGAAGAAAATGAGAAAAGAAAATCCTTGGATTCTCGCAGTAAAATTCAACAAGTAAGTACATTTACATTTAAAGATTCGATTCTGGAAACAGCTCGGAATCGTTCTGATGTTATGGCAAAAGCTGTTTTTGCTCGACTCGAATTCGAAAATGATTTAGTTGCTGCTGAGGCTAAGTATCATCATGACTGCTTTAATTCCTTCTTGAAAGCGCCCACTGGGGTTAAAGTCGGTCGTCCTCGCGATGACACTACGAATCTAGCAATGGATGAAATATTCACTTATATCGAAGAGAGTGATGATTGTCAGTTTACTTTGAACGATTTAAAAAATGTTTGTAAAACTACAAATATAGATAACCGGACGCTAAAGCTGCGATTGAAGCTAAAGTATGGTAATAAAATTATTATCACTGAAAAATGTGGAACTTCAACATTCATATGCTTAGTAGACAATCATCATGATATTTTGAATCAGGCTTGGTATGAAAAGAAGAAATTGAATAAAAAAGAAGAACGACTCAGAAACTTAGAAGCTGCTGCAGCAATCATCCGCGAAGATATTCAATCTACTGTGTTAGATAATTCTAATTACCCTCCACCAGGTCGCATGTTTGAAGATTTAAACAACGAAATCCCAGAGTCGCTGACCCATTTTTTGGATCAAGTGATTTTAAAAAATAAAAGATCAAATTTAGATCATTTCAAATTGATATGCACAAATATTAGCCATAGTATAATGGCTGCTGTTCGGCCGAGGTCTTTTAAGTCTAAATTACAATTAGGTCTGTCCGTTTTTTTTCATCGACGGTTTGGGTCTAAACGTCTTATACAAATATTTTCATCTTTCGGTTTGTGTGCATCTTATAATGATACAATAATGTACGAGGCAGCATCAGTTTTTCATCGTCCTCCTCATGTCCTACCACCACAAAGTGGCAACACTTATTCAATACGTTGCAGACAATGCTTTTTTTTTTTTTTTTTTTTTTTACGGGTATGCGCACTCGCAAGGAGATCCCTATCACGCTCGAGAAGCGGCAAGTGCGCGGAAATGTTGGTGTGTGTTGGTTTTGAAACGGTTCAGGTTGTAACCTGCAGGGAAAACTGTCGCAGGGAGTTTATTCCACAGCGATGCTGTTCTCCAGAGATATGAATTCTGATATAATGAGGTTCTTGGTGCCTCTATTTTGACAGTAAATTGATGGTTACCGTCTGTTTGACGTGTTCGCCTAGTAGGTGCTACTCCCGGGGGGATCATACGTGCCAACTCTTCAGAGCATTTTCCGTGATAATACCTGTAGAAGAGAGATAGATCGCCCACAGTTCTTCGATGTTCGAGACTATCCAAACTACGGGTAAGTGCGGGGTCATTGATCAGCTTGATAGCTCGTTTTTGCACGGTGTTCAAAAGCATTAAGGTATGTTTGGGTGCCGCACTCCATATATGTGAGCAGTACTCCATAGTTGGTCGAATCTGGGCTTTGTAGAGTGTCAGCAGTTGGCTTGGTGTATACAGATGTCTTGTACGAAATAGCACCCCAAGCTTTTGGGACGCCCTTTTAGCTATATCTGCCACGTGACTGTGCCAAGACATGTTGGTCTCTGCAGTGACTCCTAAGATGTTCAACTGGCTCTGCAATGTGACAGCACTTCCAGATAGCATGATGTTTGGCTCACCGGTGCTGGTCTTTTTTGAAAACAGGGCTGCTTGGGTTTTCTGCGCGTTGAACTGTACAAGGTTTTTGTTGCCCCAGTCCTCTATTATCTCCAGGTCGTTATTTATCTGCGATATTTGAGTTTGTCTAAGATGATGGAATTCACGTGCGGATAGACACTGAGTGGGTGGTATGACTGAGGAGACTACATTGCCATCATCTGCAAAGCAATAAAGTGGATTTACTGTTTTATCTATGAGGTCATTTATGTAAATCAGAAAAAGTGTTGGCGAAAGGATTGCTCCCTGTGGCACACCAGCATTTATTTGGTAAGAGTTGGAGTTCCGGCCATCCAGTGCAACATAAATGGATCTATCCTTAAGGTAACTTTCAAACCAAGTGCAAAGTTTCGGCGACAATCCCATTGCTTTAAGCTTGTTGAGCAGATTTTCATGCCAGACTTTATCGAATGCTTTTGATATATCTAAGGCAATTGTTCTTGTTTCGCCCCGTAACTCAATCGCTTTTTGCCATAAATGAGTGACGTATGTAAGTAAATCGCCAGTTGACCTATATTTTCGAAATCCGTATTGCTTGTCGTTGATAAGTTTGTACTTTTCCAAGTACTTGGTTAGGTGATTGTTCACAACTCTTTCCATTACTTTTGATATCACCGGAAGTAGAGCAATTGGTCTATAGTTTAACGGATCTGTCTTTTTTCCTTTCTTTGGAATAGGCTGTACTGCGGCAGACTTCCATGATGATGGATATACTCCTTGCCTGTAAGATAAATTGAATAATTTAGCGAAAGTTGGGGTGAGTTCGTTAGCACAATTAATTATTAATGTAAATACACTAGACGGTAATAACACGCTCCACATAATGGGTATTATTCATATTGTTACTCCAAAAGAATCTGTTTTACTAGAAGAACCTATGCAACGAATAAAGAAGCTCTTTCAGCAAAAGATTTCCAGGCAAAAGCTCATGTGCCAATACAGATCTATCAAAATGACGGTGTTGTAGGTTACAGTAAAATTAATGTCATAGATTTTGCTTATGGGACTGAAACAGTATCTTTCCTCAAAAAAGCTGACGTAGTATGGTTTTATGGGAAATGGAAAAATACGTCGTTACCCGGTTGGAATGGCTTCATTGAACGTTTAACTAACAATCATATTAATTATTCTAAATCTCAAATTAAATTTTTACCCTTTATTCATCAACCAGCAAGTAACTATAATACAATTTACACGACTTTACTTTGTGCATTAAAGAATGCAAAACTGTATGGCCACACTGTATGCATTGTGACTTTTGATCAACTTCTATATGCAAAAGCTCGAAAAATTGTATCAGCCGCACCTGACGGCTCTGAAATATCGAAGATTATCATCAGACTCGGAGGATTTCATCTTTTAATGTCTTTTCTTGGAGCTATTGGGCATATTATGCAAGGAAGTGGCATGAAAGAAGTACTCGCAGAAATTTACGCACTGAAATCATTAGAAAAAATGTCCGAGCTCATACACTACTTCAGCTTGCTTTGGCAATTATAATATTAAAAGAAGTTGATATTAATGTCATTATGGATGCAGATATTATTGTTAATATTGAAAACATATTAGATAAGACTCTTTCATATAATGACATTGAAAATGACGAAGAAGTATCAGGAGCATTACTTGATAAATTTAATCAAAAACTTAAAGAAAACGAAGAACGAGGACCTACTGTAAAGCTTTGGATACAATATTTCATTATGGTTTCAATTGCAAAAGAGTTTCTAAGAGCTGAGCGTAGAAGGGATTGGAAAGCTCATTTAAACTGCGTTCAAGAAATGCTTCCTTATTTTCACGCGTCTGGACATTTTCCGTATGCAAAGTCTGCACACCTTTATTTACAAGACATGCAACAATTACACAACTTAATCGATCCCGAAGTTTACGAAAAATTTACAGAAGGATTTTTCACTGTTAGACGTTCAGACAAATTAAGCTGTGGAACTTCAACTGATATGGTGATAGAACAGTCAATGATGAAAGCTATGAAGACGGATGGAGGTATTGCTCGAGGAAGAAGTACAAAAGAGAGTGTCATAAGTAAATGGGTTTATAGTATGCATGCAATGAATACAGTTTGTGAAAGATTAGAAGACCTCGCTAATGTTAGAATGGATACGACTGAACAACATGTTGATGCAAGTGATTCACGAGTAAAAAAAGATACAAAAGATATACGGAAACTTCTTGAGTGGTTCTCCACGCATGATCCTTTTCCAGAGGTTGACAAAATTGTATCTATTGCAAGTGGTGTTGTTGGTGATAGTAAATTAACTGTTATAAAGCTCGTGAAGGTGGGCTTAACTCTATGACAAAACTAACAGGACTAACATTTAATAATATTAAATTAAAACGCGCTGACAAAGTAGTTCCTCTTTTAGCTATGAGTAGCACCATTAAAGTTCACGATGAAAAAGTACCAATTGACCCTGTATTATTGTTCCAACGAATGAGTATTACTGCGGCATTTCAAGATGAAATTGAAAAATAGTTTGAATATGAATTGGCTCCCTACCCTTTATCATTATTTGATGAAATTGGAATACGCAAAACACAAAAGTCTGCCATTTACGATTGTTTCCAAAAGGTAAATATTGATATTAACAACATAAATGCGACATACATCATTGATGGAGGATATTTATTACACCGCGTTGTGTGGGATAGCGAAGAAACATTCAACGTTATCTTAGATAAATACGTTCAGTATGTACGTCGACATTTTGGCTCCAGCATTACTGTCGTATTTGATGGCTATAATGACTTTACGAGAAATATCAAAGCCGCAGAACAACGTCGCAGAACTTCAGCAACATCTTCATCTTCTGATATGTTATTTGATCAATCAATGACAATTCCTACCAGCCAACAGAAATTTCTTGCTAATACTCACAACAAATCTCGGTTCATTTCAATGTTAAAAGAAAAGTTTACTGCTGAAAATATATTGGTCAAACAAGCTAATAATGATGCTGATGTAATGATAGTTGAAACAGCAATTGAGCAATTTAATTTGACAAATACAACGATTGTTGTAGGTGAAGATATTGACTTACTCGTATTACTCACTGCTCGGACTCCAATCGAAAAAACTATTTTTTTTTTAAAGCCGGGAAAATCTCAACATCAATCCGAAATATATTCGTCGAAAAGTTTATCAACTTTTGCAAAGTGTCAAAATCATGTACTATTTCTACACGCAATAACTGCTGTGATACGACATCTGCATTTTTCAGGAGGGGTAAAACAACAGTTTTTAAAATGTTTGAAAAACAAGATTTAGTTAAGTGTGCTGAAGTTTTTAAAAACTGTAATTCTACTCCACAAGAAGTTATCACTCACGGAATTAGCTTTCTTCTCTCTATGTATGGAGCTCCGAAAAAACTACGTGTTTAGATAAGTTTCGATACGCATGCTTCGTTAAAAATACTCGAAATAAAAAACAAGTACAATTAGCTTCTCTTCCTCCAACTTCTGCGGCTGCTCATCAACATCTTTTACGGGTATATTATCAAGTTCAAGTGTGGCTTGGTTATCAGCTGGACCCAAAAGACTGGGGTTGGAAGTTGGTCGACAATGCATTGGAACCAGTTCAAACTTTACTACCACCTGCGCCGGAAAAACTGCTCAACACAATTTTTTGCAACTGCAAAAAAGGATGTAGTGCTAAATGTGGTTGTAAAAAAGTTGGACTGTTTTGTTCTCTAGCATGCACTAACTGTCAAGGCGGTCGTGCTCCAACGCTGAATCATCAACATTAGAGGATTCATTTGATAGCGATGAGGAGACATGCGACCTATCACTGTTTTGCCAATTCACATGTACCCAGGATGAAGAAGAAGAACAAGGAGAAGAAGAAGAAGAACAACTGGAAGAGGAAGCAGAAATATTTGAGAATTATGATTCCGACGAATAAATTTGCCTAGTTTTTTTATTTACACCGCTTTTATCATTTTCAACTCTTGTCAATATCTTGTATTATTTAATAGTTTCAAATTAGAGTCACAACAGATCCGTGGAATAGGCCTACCGGGGAAACCACGTTAAAAAAACGCGCTAAGTACACTACCTCAAAGGTGGCGTGGAAACGTGTGTATATTACGACAATTCCACCTCCTCGAACTTTTTGAATTGTTATATCTAGGAAACGGTGGCTCTTAGGAAAAAAATCTTGGACATTTTTCGTAGATAATTACCTGCTCTACAATTTTGATCTGAGCTAATTTTGTGATAAAACTTACCGTTTTGCTGAAAATCGCGAAAAACCCATTTTTGTGACCTTTGACCCCGAATAAATATTTTTCTAGGTGTCGGATTGATGAGGACTTTTTAGGATTCATTTTTAATGGTGTTTTGAACAATCCTACCAAGTTTCAGCCTAGTGCGAATTTATGTAACCTTGAATGTCTAGATTGACCGGACACTAAGGTCTGCCTTACCAGTGGTGATCCCAGAGAGGATGGAAGCCGAGGGGTGAACAGCTAACCCAAAATGTGTACACCGATTGTGAAAATCCACAATCTTTTGCTAAGATTGCGAGGGATTGTGGCAAGATTGTGAGGGATTGTGGAGGACTGTGCAGCGGCGTAGTGTGCCTGAAGAGGGGCGGGACGAGCCATCCCATCCAAAATTCTTGCGACCAGAAAAAAAAAAAAAAAAAAAAGACGTCATCATGTCTATAGTTTCCTGTGCCGCCCTCTTAATTTGCCGTTGCCGGAATGTGTACGCCGATTGTGAAAATCCACAATCTTTTGCTAAGATTGTGAGGGATTGTGTAAAGATTGTGGTAAGATTCTGAAGGATTGTGGTAAGATTGTGAAGGATTGTGGGTGATTGGGAGGGATTGTGTAAAGATTGTGAAGGATTGTGAACAGATTGTGAGAAATGTGTACACCGATTGTGAGAGTTGTTCACCCCTCAATGGAGGCTATCACCTCCCCCCACCTGTTTCTAGAGAACTTTAAATACAAAGGCACATTCTGGTGTATTACCTATGAAACTGAGTAAAAAAACTATTTTGGTAATACTTATTGTGTAATAAATATGGTTTCTAAAGAATTTCCATTTATTTTAAAGTAGGTATTTAGAAAATTTTAGAGGTACAAAAAACTTTTGGCATGTTAGAAAAAAAAAACATTTTTTTATAAAAGAAAATCATATACTGCCTAATTAATTTTTTAAGTCTATACAATGTATGTTCAAAAAATCTAAATTGTCCTCCTTTTTGTTGTGTCTCTGGAACCCCTCTGTTAGACCACTCACCAATGTAATACACATTTGATACAATGGTGTATTCATGGGGGTTGGAGAGGCAAGAGGGGCCCCTTTCTTATCAGATTTTTTTAGATTATGAATATGCATAATAGCACCAAGGTAACCCCCAGGCCTGTCGTAAGAGCTTACTAAAGAAGCCTTGACCCATGGGTAGTCTAGTAATGGACAAGCTTTGATAAGTATGTAAAAAAATGTAGATATGAGGGGGGTGGGTTAATCTGGTGATTATCTGAATGGATTTTGTGACCTGGCCATTCAGGAAATCACCACATACAGGGTATATGGAGCCTATTTGGAACTAACAGCTAGTGCAGGCACATTGTGGCTCTCCGTACCCTGTTGATTATGTCAAAAGGTATATGACCCACCAGTGGTCTAAGGCTATAACTATGACATTATGTGGTATATCATGATGACTAAGTTTCTGGCCTTAAATATAATTTGAAGTCTACTGGGTTCTATTTACTAGATAGAATTTAAATTGTTATCCGAGTCATACACAATACGTACATTTGTGCACAACATACCCAAAAACGCATGTCTACGTGCCAGGTTAGATCCTTTAAGGGTGCTAATCGCCATTCGTGGTATTAAAGCAAAGATGTTTAATTTCCTGTACATTATATAATTTAATTTTAATAATTATACAAAAAATTGTGTAAAATGAGTTGGAGTCAATTGCAAGCAGACCCCCTTTTTGGCTTCCTTGCTCACATTTCCAAGGGGTGAGCAAATGGGCCCCATTCTGGGATGCTTTCTGGTCTTTGTACTTCATTTCTTTTAACTGCTTTCTAAAATTAAAAAATGTAAATAAAACTTTTTTAACTAAAAATTAAAAAAACCAAGGCAATGTAACATGCTTTTTTAATTTTTTCTTACTTGGCACAAGTGAAAATTGGTAGTCAAGAGTGTGTTTAGTAAAAAACAGTCAAATCAGAATGTTCAAAAAAAAATAGTGTTTCTTAATGACAAATTATGAAAACCTGTCATTCAGTGACACAATGTTTGAATCCATCAGATCAAAAAATATTTTTTTAATCTCATTGGTTTGAATGACACTCGGTTTCTGTTTTTTTTACTTCAAGTCAAGAGGCTTTAGTAGTCAGTTTATTTAGACTCACCTGATTCCAAGCAAAGTGCACCAGAGTCAATTGCCAGCACCGACCACTTTGGGAATTCTCCCCTTGCAATTACCAATTAGTTAGAGTGTGTGCGGGGCCTCATTTAAAGTACTTGGGCCAAGCTTGTATGTTATGTCATGTTATTATATTTTTTGTATACACAGCCTTACGGTTTCCTTCTGTAATGATATTGTTACAAATTTAAGTTATTTAAATTTTATAATTGGAATTTATTTAGGTTTAGTGTAGTATTAGGTTGATTTATCTTAAGGTTGTATTCTTAGTCAAGGTTTTAGTTGCGTTATCTGTGACTTGCGGTCGTAATAATACGAGAACTTTCCGGACGTCGAAGGCTGCCGGAAAGTTCGAGAGAGATGGACGATCCTATATATAGGGCCGGGGTCGCGCACCAGGGGTCAGTCAGAGATAACCAATGGTAGTGATCGCGAAGTTATTAGGCGGATTAAAGTAGTGAATTATTAGCAAGTTATTAGTAAGTTTAAGTGCGTGTTTTTGTACATAATTTGTCGAAATAAATTGACGTATCGTTTTCAACAATTGCGAGTTTTTAATTTGTCGTTGTGAACCCGTAACAATTGGTGTCAGAAGTGAAATTAAAAGAAATAAATAGTGCAAAGACTATCCTTACACAGTACCACCGGCTAGGACAATTAAAAGAAGAACAGTAAGTGATTTTGCCAGAATATTCGGAACTGAATAGTGCAAAGACTACCCTTACATAGTACCACCGGATAGGACAATTGGACAGAAAAACAGTAAGTGATTTTTCCAGAATATTCGAAGAAGTTCGATATTGTTTTATTCAAAAACCAAAAGAGATATTTAAGAACCGACTTCGACATTAACTTTACAGTCCAAAAATTGATAATTAGAAAGATTTTCTAGAATATTCTATCACTTTCTACGACGCTCTATTCATAAACCAGAAGAAATATCCAAAGAGCGACTTCGACATTAGCTTAGTAATTTCAAAAGTAAGAACTAAAAAGAATTTCTACAAGATTCTATAACATTCTACGACGTTCTATTCAAAAACTAGAAGATATATACAAATACCGACTTCGACATTAGTTTAGTTATTTCAAAAGTAAGAATCAGAAAGAATTTCTAGAATATTCCATAACACTCTACGACGGTCTATTCGAGAACCAAAAGAGATAATCAAAAAGTGACTTCTACATTTGCCTAGTAGCAGAAAGAGTAGCATTTACCAGTATATTCCAGAACATTCCATTAGGTTCTATTTAAGAATTGGAAGAGATATTGAAAAACCGACTTCGACATTCGCTTTGTAGCCCTAAAATACACGTTTTAAGTGATTTATCACGAAGTTGATGCTTACTAGACAAAGATCGGCCAAGATGGAAGATTTAACTAAAATGATGCAGGCTCTAGCAGCTCAAATGGCTCAAAACCAGAACGACATGAAACACACCATGGACGACATGAAACATACTATTGAACAAAATCAGAATGATATGAGACAGACCATCGAACAAAACCAGAACGACATGCAGGAAAACTTTGACCAAATAAAGAGCAACTCCGAACAGCTGAGAGAAGAGTTTAAGACTGCAACCGAAGATCTTAAGGAAGAAATAACTCAAAGAATGCATAGTGTGGAACAAAAGGTACAAAATAAATTGCATAATGTAGAAGAAAAGGTACATAATGTTGAAGAAAAGGTGCAGAATGTTAGGGAAGAAGTTTTTCAAACCATGGAAGAAAAATTCCAGGACCTGTCAAAACAGCTTATACAGCTCCAAAAAGAACACAACAAAATGAAAGCTCAGGGATGTGTTGTGAATTCCAACCAAAACATTAAGCCTCCAAATTTCGATGGTACGTCTTCCTGGTCTACTTACAAACAACAGTTTGAAGCTGCCGCTGCTGCAAATGGTTGGGATGATGAGGAAAAAGCTAGAGCATTGTTAGTAGCTCTACGAGAACCTGCTCTGGGACTTTTACGGTCCATTCCAGTCGAACAAAAACAGAATTATAACGCTTTAGTGGCAACGTTAGAAAGAAGATATGGAGATGAACATTTACGAAATTTGCATTGGTCAGAATTAAATATTCGCCAACAAAGAGCAGGGGAGTCATTACAAGAGTATGAAGCGGATATTAGGAGGCTGATGTACTTGGCTTACCCAGAAATGCCAGAATATTACAGAGATCCCTTTACGGTAGATCGCTTTATTAACGGCTTGCGAGACACGGACTTAGCAAAGTTACTTCGTCGAGAACGCTTCCATAACAGCAGTGAAGTGTTGATTCGAGCCCTTGAAATTGAATCATCAAATAATATGTCCAGGCCAAAAGTAAGAGCTGTTTCAATTCAGGAGGGAGAAGAAATGAGCACTGGAGAGGAGGTCAACTTAAAAACGCTAAACCAACTGTTTCAGTCACTGATAGAGAAGATTGATTCTTTGAAAGAAAGCAGACGATCCCCTCCAAATGTAAAGTGTTTCAGATGCGGACGTACAGGGCATATTCAACGCGATTGTCGCGTCCAAAGAAGGTCTAGCTCGCCATCTAGCGGGACAAAGTACCGAAGAAGAGATCAGGAAAACTAAAACTAGTCAACGCAGAGGGGCGGGTGTTGGCTAATGGGAATTTAGCCCCCAAAATTTACTCTATCAAGAGCTTAAAACATACTGCTGACAGTCTTAACATCGACGGACTTATTAATGGAAGAAAAGTTAATATAACAGTAGACACTGGTGCTGCCATATCATTGCTTAAGTTCAAAATTGCAACGAGATATAAAATTCGACCAACAGAAAAGAAAATAACACTTAAGACTGTGACTGGAGAATCCGCCGACGTGTTGAGGCAGACAGACATAGACCTACAGCTGGGGAGGTTGAAGATTCGCCACTCGGTATTAGTTGCAGACATAGAAGACGAATTTATTTTGGGAATGGACCTGATAAGTAAACATGGATTTGCGTTTGATAATAAACTTAATACCCTAAGATTTGGGAACGAAGAGTTCATTTTGTCAAATAGTCACATCAATAAAGAACCAATAAAGGTGGTGGCAGTATGCACAACAAGACTAGTCGGTAACAGTGAGACCATAATTTTTGGGAGGCTAGAAAGTAAAACATCAAGCTGTGTCGGACTCATAAGCCAACAAAACACACCCAACACCTACCTCGTTGCAAAATCACTAGTTAAAACCGATCAAGACACCCCGATTAGAGTCGCCAATATTTTCCCAAATAGTGTCAAAATTAATAAGGGGGAGGTGGTAGCATTATTTGAACCAGTACAGAAAGTAACAAGATGTGAAGAGCCAACTTCCGAAGATACAAGCAAGTTACCAATGGAGGTACTTCAGCAATTTGAGTCAACTTGGCAACATCTCACTCCAGAAGAATTTAGTAAAGCGAGAGAGTTTATAGAAGAACAAAGTAATATCTTCGAAACTAGGAGTAGTTCGGGACGCACAAACCTTATTCAACATGCTATCAACACTGGCGATGCCCAACCGATAAAACAGCCCCCAAGAAGACTACCAATGGCCAAGCAAGAAGAAGTTCACAATCTCATTAATAAAATGCTCAGCGACGGTGTTATTGAAGAGTCATCAAGTCCTTGGTCATCTCCTGTGGTGTTGGTCACTAAAAAGGATGGAAGTACTAGATTTTGTGTCGACTACAGGAAACTTAACGATGTGACCAAGAAAGATAGTTACCCACTGCCAAGAATAGACGACACATTAACAACGTTGGCAGGATCATATTGGTTTTCTACTCTTGACCTGAAAAGTGGGTATTGGCAAGTAGGAATCTTTGAAAGAGATAAAGAGAAGACTGCATTCTCTGCTGGAAGTGGACTTTATCAGTTTAATGTGATGCCATTTGGCCTGTGCAATGCCCCAGCTACATTTGAAAGACTAATGGAAGTCGTTCTACGAGGCCTTACTTGGAAAACCTGCCTAGTCTATTTGGATGATGTCATAGTAATGGGGAAATCATTTCAAGATCATCTAGATAATTTACGAGAAGTATTCTCAAGAATCAGGAACGCAAATCTTAAATTGAACTCAAAGAAATGTTTTCTGTTCCAAGAAAAAGTTGAGTTCCTGGGTCACGTCGTTTCCCGAGAAGGCATCCATACCGACGAAAAGAAGTTACAAGCAATCAACCTCGTGACAAACATGAATTGAGAAGTTTTTTGGGTCTGTGTACATACTACAGACGATTTGTAGAAGGATTCGCCAAAATAGCGTCTCCATTACATAGACTTACAGAAGATAAAGCTTCTTACAGATGGAATACTGAATGTGACCAAGCATTTAGAAGACTGAAGGCAGCATTATGTTCTAGTCCGATTCTCGCATATCCTATTCCAAAAGGTAAATTCATATTAGATACTGATGCGAGCAACGATGGCATAGGAGCAGTACTCTCCCAAGTACAAGATGGAGAAGAACGGGTCATCGAATTTTTCAGCAAAAAGCTATCCAAACCAGAGAGAAATTATTGTGTTACCAGAAAGGAGCTCCTAGCCATCATTAAATCCGTAGATCACTTTCACAAATATCTCTATGGACAAGAGTTTCTGATTAGAACGGATCATGCTGCGTTACAGTGGCTCATGAAAATGAAACAACCTGAGGGGCAAGTCGCGAGATGGATAGAAAAGCTACAACAATACCATTATCAAATTAAGCACCGAGCGGGAAGGGTGCATAATAATGCGGATGCATTGTCCAGAAGACCTTGCCCTGAGGATTGTAAACATTGCAGGAAAATTGACCAGAAAGAAGGAATTACCTACGTGCGCCAGATAAAGTTAGAACCAGATGAAGAATGGATGTCGGCTTCGATTAGAACCACACAACTTAACGACAAAGATGTAGGACCTATCTTGCGATTGAAAGAAGAGAACAAGCCACGACCATCATGGCAAGATATCGCAAACCAAGGGGTGATATTCAAATCACTGTGGGCACAATGGGATTCACTGATAGTAGAGGAAAACATCCTTAAACGTGCCTGGGAAAGTGCCGATGGCCTTACTGTGGTTAATCAAGTAGTGGTTCCTAGGAGCATGGTAGACAATATAGTGGCCGAATGCCATGGTGGAAAATCAGGCGCGCACCTAGGCATAAATAAAACCATGGACAAAATTCGAAACCGATTTTATTGGGTCAATTACAGCAGCCAGCCAAGGTCCCAAAACAAGGTCCAGAGGTCAAATGAAAAAATATAACGTAGGTCTGCCATTCGAACGCATTGCTATTGATGTGGCCGGACCGTTTCCAGAAACTAAAAAGGGCAACAAATACATCCTTGTTGTCATGGATTACTTTAGCAAATGGCCAGAAGTTTTTGCTTTGCCTAACCAAGAGGCCGCTACAGTTGCAGAAGTTCTGGTAAATGATGTTTTCAGCCGATTTGGCATTCCTTTGGAACTACATTCAGATCAAGGAAGAAACTTTGAATCAAAGCTCTTCCAGAATCTCTGTGACCTTTTAGGAATACATAAAACACGGACTATGGCTTTACATCCGCAGTCAGATGGCATGGTTGAAAGATTTAATAAAACAATAGAAGAACATCTGTTCAAAGTTGTTGATGAGCACCAAACAGATTGGGACCAATATATTCCATTGTTTTTGATGGCCTATAGAACCGCCATTCACAATACGACAGGAGCTACTCCATCTAGTATCCTGTTTGGTAGAGAACTGCGTTTACCATGTGATATCATGTTTGGTTCACCTGAAGAAGAACACTTAGAGGTTAATGACTATGTCGAACGTTTAAGGCAAAAGCTGCACGATATCCATGAAGTGGTTAGAGAGTGAATAGAAATAGCCAGTGACCGCATGAAAGCGAAATATGACCTGAAAGCAAACTCTTCAGGGTTCAAAGAGAATGATCAAGTCTGGCTATACAATCCTCAACGCAAGAAAGGAAGATCACCTAAGTTGACACCACCATGGGAAGGGCCTTATAAAGTTGTTAAGAGAATTAATGATGTAGTCTACCGAATCCAGAGAAGCCCGAAGTCCAAGATGAAAGTTGTTCATCTGGACAGACTAAAACCTTACCTGGGAAATGTTGATCGAGACGATCAAACCTGAAGAGGAGGATAGTGTTACAAATTTAAGTTATTTAAATTTTATAATTGGAATTTATTTAGGTTTAGTGTAGTATTAGGTTGATTTATCTTAAGGTTGTATTCTTAGTCTAGGTTTTAGTTGCGTTATCTGTGACTTGCGGTCGTAATAATACGAAAACATTCCGGACGTCGAAGGCTGCCGGAAAGTTCGAGAGAGATGGACGATCCTATATATAGGGCCGGGGTCGCGCACCAGGGGTCAGTCAGAGATAACCAATGGTAGTGATCGCGAAGTTATTAGGCGGATTAAAGTAGTGAATTATTAGCAAGTTATTAGTAAGTTTAAGTGCGTGTTTTTTACATAATTTGTCGAAATAAATTGACGTATCGTTTTCAACAATTGCGAGTTTTTAATTTGTCGTTGTGAACCCGTAACAATATCTTATGTCATCCTATGTCTTATGTTATGCTATGTTTCTGTATAAACCCAACTTAAGGGTTTCTGAAGGCGGTGGCCAAAATAATATGTTTTTGCTTCCCACTGGTGGGGTACTGTGGTAGGGCACGTAATAACTTTATCTTCTAACGTTCGCACAATTTTTAATTAAGATATTTGTTTATTTTGTTATTGTGACAGCGCCCAAGATGACAGGTAACATCTGGTACTCTTCTTTTCTTTTTCGTATTACATAATGGGCCAATTGTTAGAACGCAAGTTAGCTACAAATCAACATTATTTAGGCTTAAGTATTAAAAAATAGCTTGTCTAGAGTTAAACTGCTGAAACCAATGAGACGGCCGAGGCGGCCATGATAGTTTTCCTATTTATTTTTCTTTAAATTTATGGACTAAAAAATATTAATTTCCAGGTGATCCCGGGCCTAAATAAATTCTAGAAAGTGCTAAATTCAATTAAATTAAGAATTGATTTATAGGGTATTTCGAGGATAATGGTAATAAAATAATTTCTAACCTAAAAACAAACACCGAAAAAAAACGTTTATTATTCTGAATTTTCGAGGCGCTTGCGTTTTGACAAGCTATCTTGACCTGTTTTATCAGAAAAGTTAACCTGCCAAACATTTTGACGATGAGAACCGTCTTTTTTACGCGATTATATCACAGTAGTGTAGAACATAACAAGTTTTTCGTCAGCCTTTTAAGTAAAAGTCTCTGTCCATTACAGGAAATAGCTATTTTGCAATAGTTGCCATTGTTTCTTATTTATTTCTAGACAAAATTACTTTAATGTTAACGTGCTATATTTTGGAGCTGTCATGGACACTGTGAGAGCTAAATAAAGATTGCCTAATCAGCAACGACAACACTTTAGAAGCTGCTTAGCAGTGAAACGGCATACAGCTGTAATAGCTATTTTACTTTCAGTTTTGCTGTTAAAGTGTTTTGGTAACTGTTTTTTAGCAATTTGTGTTACTTGGGTAATCTCTATCTCTACCTACTTATTGAATTTATCATACATAAACCAAACTTTCGCTGGAATGTTTTCGAAGACCCTATAAGTGCATGTGGGATAAAACAACAACAATTTAAAATTCAATAGCCTATGTAAGACACCAGCTTTGAAAATTTCAAAAATATCTGCAGGTTGCGCCCAAGTAACACAAATTGCTGAAAAACAGCTACCAAAACCCTTTAAGAGCAAAACTGAATGTAAAATAGCTATTACAGCTGTATGCCGTTTCACAGCTAAGCAGCTTCTAAAGTGTTGTCGTTGCTGATTAGGCAATCTTTGTTTAGCTCTCAAGGTGTCCATAAGAGCTCCAAAATATAGCACGTTAACATTAAAGTAATTTTGTCTAGAAATAAACAAGAAACAATGGCAACTATTGCAAAATAACTATTTCCTGTAATGGACAGAGACTTTACTAAAATGGCTGAAGAAAAACTTGTTATGTTCTACACTACTGTGATATAATCGCGCAAAAAAGGCGATTTTCATCGTCAAAATGTTTGCCAGGTTAACTTTTCTGATGAAACAGGTCAAGATGGCTCGTCAAAACGCAAGCGCCTCGAAAATTCAGAATAATAAACGTTTTTTTTCGGTGTTTGTTTTTAGGTTAGAAATTATTTTATTACAATTATCCTCTAAATACCTGATAAATCAATTCTTAGTCATATTTTATTGAATTTAGCACTTTCTAGAATTTATTTAGGCCCGGGATCCCCTGCAAATTAATATTTTTTAGTCCATAAATTTAAAGAAAAATAAATTGGAAAACCATCATGGCCGCCTCGGCCGTCTCATTGGTTTCAGCAGTTTACCTCTAGACAAACTATTTTTTAATATTTAAGCCTAAATAATGTTCATTTCTAGCTAACTTGCCTTCTAACAATTGGCCCAATAGGTAATACGAAAAAAAAAAGAAGAGTCACAGATGTTATCTTTCATCATGGGCGGTGTCACAACAACAAAATAAACAAATATTTCAATTAAAAATAGTGCGAACGTTAGAAGATAAAGTTATTACGTGCCCTACCACAGTACCCCACCAGTGGGAAGCAAAAAACATTGTATTGGCCATCGCCATCAGACACCCTTAAGCTGGGTTTATACAGAAACATAGCATATCATAAGACATAGCATGACATAAGATATCATTACAGAAGGAAACTGTAAGGCTGTTTATACAAAAAATATAATAACATGACAACATACAAGCTTGGTCCAAGTTCTTTAAATGAGGCCCCACACACTCTCAGTAATTGGTAATTGCAAGGGGAGAATTCCCACAGTGCTTGGTACTGGCAATTGACTCTGGTGCACTCTGCTTGGAATCAGGTAAGTCTAAATAAACAGACTACTAAAGCCGCTTGACTTGAAGTAAAAAAAACAGAGTGTCATTCAAACCAATGAGATTAAAAAAATATTTTTTGATCTGATGGATTCAAACATTGTGTCATGACATAATTTGTCATTAAGAAACACTATTTTTTTTTTTTGAACATTCTGATTGGACTGTTTTTTACTAAACACCAAGGGGTGAACAGCTCTCACAATCGGTGTACACATTTCTCACAATCTGTTCACAATCTTTACACAATCCCTCCCAATCCCTCACAATCTCACCACAATCCCTCACAATCTTAGCAAAAGATTGTGGATTTTCACAATCGGTGTACACATTTTGGGGTTAGCTGGTCACCCCTCGGTTATTAAGTAGCAGGGCCGGTAACAGTAAATTAAGAGGGCGGCAAAGGAAACTATAGACACGGATCAAGGTGATCTGTGCTATAGACATGATGACCTTTTTGTTTTTTTTTTTGGTCACAAGAATTTTGATGGGACAGCCCCCCTACTCCGTCCCCAATCCCCTCACAATCTTGCCACAATCCCTCACAATCTTAGCAAAAGATTGTGGATTTTCACAATCGGTGTACACATTTTGGGTTAGCTGTTCACCCCTCGCTAAACACACTCTTGACTACTAA
The DNA here is from genome assembly GCA_963576565.1 of Aspidapion aeneum. Classification (NCBI taxonomy): domain Eukaryota; kingdom Metazoa; phylum Arthropoda; class Insecta; order Coleoptera; family Brentidae; genus Aspidapion; species Aspidapion aeneum. The sequence continues at coordinate 89,535,599 of OY755038.1, forward strand.
TTTTCACTTGTCCCAAGTAAGAAAAAATGAAAAAAGCATGGCACATTGATTGCCTTGTTTTTTTTAATTTTTAGGTAAAAAAGTTTTATTTACATTTTTTAATTTTAGAAGCAGTTAAAAGAAATGAAGTACAAAGTCCAGAAAGTAAACCAGAATGGGGCCCATTTGCCCAGCCCTTGGGAATGTCAGCAAGGAAGCCAAAAAGGGGGTCTGCTTGCAATTGACTCTTACTCACTTTACACATTTTTTTTTTATAATTATTAAAATTAAATTATATAATGTACAGGGAATTAAACATCTTTGCTTTATTACCATGAATGTACGGTAGTGGCGGTTAGCACCCTTAAAGGATCTAACCTGGCACGTAGGCATGCCTTTCTGGGTATGTTGTGCTGTGTACTTACTGTGTATGACTCGGATAACAGTTTAAATTCTATCTAGTAAATAGAACCCAGTAGACTTCAAAATATATTTTAGGCCAGAAACTTAGTCATGATATACCACATAATGCCATAATTATAGCCTTAGAGCACTGGTGTACCTTTTGACATAATCAACAGGGTACAGAGAGCCACAATGTGCCTGCACTAGCTGTTAGTTCAAAATAGGCACTCCATATACCATACCTTTTGACAATCAACAGGGTACGGAGAGCCACAATGTGCCTGCACTAGCTGTTCTATATTTTTTTACCTACTGGTCAAAGCTTGTCCGTTACCAGACTACCCATGGGTCAAGGTTTCTTTAGTTAGCTCTTATGACAGGCCTGGGGGTTACCTTGGTGCTATTATGCATATTCATAATCTAAAAAATCTAATAAGAAAGGGGCCCCTCTTGCCTCCCCAACCCCCATGAATGTAAAATAATAAGTTTGGAATTATTGTTATAGAAATAGCGGTGAATGTATTAACATTAACATTTAAATCTATGTTTTTATATTAATGTTTGTAATTTGAAATAGCTTGATTGGCTAATAAAGATTTATTCAATTCAATTCAATACACCATTGTATCAAATGTGTATTACATTGGTGAGTGGTCCAACAGAAGGGTTCCAGAGATACAACAAAAAGGAGGACAATTTAGATTTTTTGAACATACATTGTATAGACTTAAAAAATTAATTAGGCAGTATATGGTTTTCTTTTACAAAAAAATGTTTTTTTTCTAACATGCCAAAATAAAAGTTTTTTGTACCTCTAAGGATTTTTCGAAATACATTCTTTAAAATAAATGGAAATTCTTGAGAAACCATATTTATTACACAATTACCAAAATAGTTTTTTACTTAGTTATGTAATACACTAGAATGTGCCCTTTGTATTTAAAGTTCTCTAGAAAAAGGGGGAGAGGTGATTGCCTCCATGGGATCACCACTGGTAAGGCAGGCCTTAGTAGGAATAGGTAGAGGAAATTTTTGTTATTAAGGTAACTAGGTAAATAAAAACAAGAAATTTATTTATTTAGTTATTCAACTAATAAACTGGCTTCTTAATGCCCAGGGTGCAGCACCTTAGAGGGCCCAATACAATGGGTTACACAAGTGGGTCCATACCTTTTTGAGAGCCTGGCCTGATTATGTGCTAAGTTAAACCAATTCTACAGTACTTACTAAAAAATTTGTACACTTGCTGTCGGCAGCTCACATAGTGCATAATGATGACAAAGTTAGTGCTTAATTATATATCATCTATTAATGCTAAGCAGGCAGAAAAATGGAGGACCAATGTACCAAAATCAAGCATTATGTTTGTCCATGGTGCATTATGTTGTTATATACACCAGCCCTTGAGTTACAACAAAAAACAGACAGACTGATGAAAAAATTTTGACAGCACTTTTAAGGTTCACTCAGGACTGATAAGTACCAGGCAGGAACCCCTTGTAATGGCTTCATTGTGTGCCCCCTGACAAGGCATCGCACCAGGGTTTCAAGGAACCAGTCGCTGTTTACCCAACTTTAGTTCCCTGTCAAAGATAAAGGGATACTCTAAAAGATGGGCAAATAACTATCTTTTATGGCTGTGAGTGGACATTTGTTTAAACAAACATCAAATTGCTTGTTTAAATAAAAAACACAACACACATATGGCCCGGCCAGTCAAAACACATCGCTTGCGCAAAGCTTCATACAGGACCGCACCCAATATTTCTGGCCCGGACAAAACTAAAAATTTGTTTAAAAAAAACTAACCCACTTTTCATTCGGATAAAAAAGCAACACGACACTTTTGCATACCTATTATTAATCGTACGAAATTTTAATAGCGTCAAACAGGGCTATTTCATATAAATAAAATATTACATTTAAAAGGGTATTTGACAAATTTTAGAAAAGTGTTTAGAATGATACATAGGTCCCTAATTTGCTACGCAAAATTATTAAAATAGTATATTTTATCATGACTACATTTAAAATCAAGTTTTTTAATTTCCGATTTGAATTTGCCGCTAAAACGCTCATTTCTAGCATGGCGTTGCAATGACGTCATAGCGCAGTAAACTCGCGGGCAGATACACGGCATTCAAGTGTTTATTTGTTTTTGGTCTGTGTTTTTACTGTTTTTATGTAAAAAAATGTCCCATAAGTGCCTCAGTGTTCTAATACTAGCTTAACAACACCTGAAAAACTATTTATTCATGTGCCTACAGCAGTAAAAGAACGGAAAAAGTGGCTAGAACTTACTCGAAAAGACCCAAGGGCCTTATCTAATACATCTTCACATTAAATTTGTGAAGATCACTTTGATGTGATTATAACTAAATTGTTTCTAATTTTTCTCACGTTGTCTATAATATATATAACTATTTCGTAAATGACGATGATATTTTTGAGGTTATGTTTATTACAAGGAGTGAACAACTTTAATAGGCAGAAAGGTGTACAAATTTTTTGGAGGTGCTAGGCAGGATTAGGCAGTGCACATGCAGGCTAAATGTAGGACTGAGCAATGGATATGCAAGACTAGGCAGTGCATAGGCAGGACTATGCAGTGTAACCTATGCGGTACTTCAAGTATTGCTGGTCGTTGTATACTTTTTGCCTCCCTGTCCTGCAATTTTTGTTTGTTTCTTAATGCTTAAAATAATAATGATTGGGTATTTAATTGAATCTATTGTAAGTGGCATATTAAACAAAAAAGCAAAACATATAACCTAACGTCAAAATCTAAATGAGTAAAAGTAGGCGAAGAATATCATAAAAGAACTTTCAGTTATATACAAAAAAACTCATACTTATATCAACATTTTAACGTTTCTAAATTCCGCAGAACAAAACTCACTGTTGTTGGCAAAGAAGCCTGCCACCATAAAGGAATGGAGCATTGGCAAGTTGGAGCTATCGGCTTTGGAGAATCCGTTTTCCATTGAAAATATGTTTTATAAGCAAAACACAAAATAAAATCTAATTTAGGGCGATAATTTGCACTTTAAACTTCAAACATTACCATCCATATGAAAATAACACAGAAAATAGGTTTGTTCGAGGCGTTTACTGTATTGTGACGTCACTCGTAGCTGATTGGTAGCCCGCCTGTTTTGAATCACGTGGCTAATTGTTTTAATTCAATAAGTTTATTTAATTAAAAGAACTATGAATTTGAGAAAAAATTAAACAAAAAAGTTTATTTTTAGCATTACCAAGACTTAAAGAGATATCTAAAAATAGATATAATATATATATATATATATATATATATATATATATATATATATATATATATTTATTTTTTACTACTGTCAACCACCCTATTGATAGTTGCTACTATAGCTGAGGATGTATATAAGTGGCACCGCGTCATAGCTATGGTAAACCAAGCTTTGCGGCAAAATCTATGTAAAGAAGCCTCAAAAAATTGTTGGTTCACTTTGTACCTGCAGTGTGCGGCTTTACATGTCTATACCTTTTAAGGATACATAAAATAGGTACTTACCTAATAAATAAAGATCCAAAACATAAAAGAGAATCCAAAATGATATCAAAATGTGCGCAAATATTGATTTAGTTGCAAAAACGGTAATTTGTTTTTTTAAAAGTCGGTCCCAATTTGTTTGACATTAAAACAGTCAAAACAACAACGAATAGAAAACGTCATAGCCCGGCTAAATCAATATGTTCGTAGAGTATATATGTTCCTTTCTAATAAAATCGTTTAGAAGAAGTCATAAATAAAAAGCAGGTAAAATAGTAAGCTAATGACTCAAAGGCATTTAAACGTTACGGATCGAAGACTTGCAACCAACTCTGCCATCCAAAGCGAAATTGTAGTAACTGTAAAAAATTTAAAATTGAGTTATTGGCATAATTGGACTCCTATATACCAAGCCTAAGATTTTTTAGATATTTTTTACATATTTCATGAGTAAACACAAAAAATAGCCTCAAATACGACATCATGAGGCCTAGCCCCCCCCACCCCCAGAAGCCTCGGGTCCCCCCAAGACATATTCGTGGGTGCGCCACTGGTATTACATTTAATCACAACTGCAGAATTCTTACTTTAAAGAGGAGTTTCGAGTAAAATGCTGTATGCAACCAGCTTCGTTTGGGCGACAGAACTTGATCTTTGAAAACCAAAGATCACAGAAATTGGTTTGAATGCGTTAGGGCCAGCGATACCATACGGCTGCCACAGCTATCCGTTCCACGTAGGGTATTTGAGGTTTCGTAATGTTTCTGCACATGCGCAGTTGAATACTGATACGGACAAATAAAAATAAATCCTTTTTTAACCTTAACTGTTTGGCAAATATGACATTAAAACTCCTATTTTGTTCTGTTCTGTTCCAGAGTACTGGCTTTGTCCTTCTAGGATAGTTAGCCAGATCAATTTTACTATCCATCCATAATCCACTATAATTATAATACTTCAGCTAAAAATAATATATCCAGCAAATCTAGCCCTTTGTGGTTAAATTAAGGCAAACTCTATTTAAATTTAGAAAGAAAACTAATATAAATTACATATTAAACCAATTACTCAATTATAAGTGAGTAATTTTCTGTGTTTATTGGCCCATGTTTGCGCCTCGGAAGGTTACCAGGGTTGTCTGGCCCTCGGTTCGGCCCTGACTTTTTTCGTGTGGTGCACAAGAATAAATTTCACAGCACATTTACTTAGCACAGAAGTAAAGGAGAGTTTACACATGCATGGATTTGCTGGCGCCAATAAAAACTGGCGCGCCAGTACGTTAAATTTGCAAGTGTAAACACCGACTTGCACACAAGTTATTTTTTTGCATGCATGTATCAAAAAAGTCTGCAGCTGACTGAATTTGCTGGCGCCAGTGGTGACGCATGCGCGCAGTTAAAGAAAATTTTCATGTGTAAACAGGTGCTTGCACGTCGGCTCGCCAGTTTTAAGCATAACATATTGACTCGTTTAAGCGGACCGAACCGTGCTCTTCTGTGGTTTTAAGTTCATTATTTTACATTATTATTTATTTTCATTGTGTTTGAGCTTCAAAATTTTGTTTATTGTTGTTTTTATAGCTTATTATGGCTAAAAAAGTGGTCAGCAGAACTGACCATACAGTCTCTTGAAGGCGTTGAATGTTTTCCTTGTTTATGGGATGTATACAGTAGTTCTTATAAAAACAAAGATAGTCGAGATAATGCTTACCAAAAAATTAGTGAAATAATGAATATTGAAGGCTTTGAAGTTGCAGAAGTAAAAGCAAAAATACAATCTATAAGAAACACATATGCTTTGAAATTGACAAAAATTAAAAAAAGCCCACGTTCCGGAACACATACACCCCAAAAGTAACATGGTTTAAAGTAGCAGACCGAATTTTAAAGAATGTTGTTCAAATAAGAGAAACTCAGTAGATCGACGAGCAATCCATGCTTTAACCACGGATCACCTATCCGTGCTTTAACCCACGGATCACCTAACAAACAGATAGGGAACTCAGGTGGTAGGGGGTGCTACGCGCATCTTTCACGCAGCCTGCCATGTTGGGGTCAACCACTCCAGAGGCGCATTCTGTATTTCAATATTTTTTGAACTTTTAGTACGTGTTGAGCATTAGTGGTGTGTAGATGTGATTTTTGTATTTGATATATGTTATTTTTGATTTTAAACAATGGGAACGGTTTGTGCCGTAAGAGACTGTAAATCCACGCGACGGTATACTCTTAATCGAAGTAATTTTCGATTTCGGCAGGATCCTATAAGGCAAACTTATACATTATTTTATCTTTCGATTTTTTTACTATACAAGTTGTTCAATAATTAAATGTCCTATGAGATGAATCTGTAAATGATTTAAGTACAGAGTTCTTAAGCACATATAGATCTGCAACCCCTTTGATTTTGTTTCTTTATTAGCTCACACATATACTATACTATAGTAGTGTGAGCTATGGTGATCCTAATTTTTTCGAGAAAAAAAAAGTTGCTCCGATTTCAAAAATTTTTATATATCTTTGCGTTTCAGATGATTTTGAAACTTTTTTGTTGCGCCGTCTGTCTGTATGTCTGTCTGTCTGTCTGTCTGTATGTCTGTAACGACCAACGCGCATAACTCAAAAACCGCTTTGGTACCTAGGCTGGGCCTTGGGTCGAGATGGTCCCATTTAAAAATGAACAAAATCCACCGAACAGAAACCAAATAAAAGGGTGGGGGTAGATTTCAAAAATTAGAGTTTATGTGAAAATATGGCGTGTGTGATATCAAACGAAAGGTAATTGAGTCTGCAGTTAAACAAAATACATTTTAATTTATTTAAAAAAAAAGGGTGGGGGTATATTTTAAAAATTAGAGTTTAAGTGAAAATATGGCGTGTGTGATATCAAACGAAAGGTAATTGAGTCCGGAGTTTAACAAAATACATTTTAGTTTTTTGTTTTTTTTAAGGGTGGGGGTAGATTTCAAAAATTTGAGTTTAAGTCAAAACATGGCTTGTGTGGTATCAAACAAAAGGTAATTTAGTCTGGAGTTAAATAAAATATATTTCAGTTTTTAGTTATATTAGCTCACACGTACACTATAACTATAGTACCTAGTGTGAGCTTAGGGTAGAGAGTATTTTTATACTTTTGCAGGGTTTGTTATATTTATCTCAAATTTAAAAATGCGCCGCCATTAGATTCTAAAAAACAAGATATAAACTATGCTTTGTTTAGAAAGTTTTTGGTGTTTTGTATGAAACAGCGGCAAGAGCTCAGTTTGTAGAAAAGGGAAATTTGTAGATTGGTATTTTGATCCTTAAATTAAGCAGAGGTTCGCAAATTAAAAGGGTAGGGGACAATTCGCGGCCGATTAACCGCGGCCGATTCGCCGCGGCTGGCTGATTGGCTGCGGCTCGTTTTGCTGCGGGAACATTTTGCCGCCAATCGAATTGCAGCGGGGAGAATTTGCTGCGGGAACATTTCGCCGCGAGATTTTTGTTTCATTATATTACCATTGTTTTATTTACTTTTGACTTCAAATGATATTTTTTTATAAAAATAATGTTTTCAAACTTTCCAACTATTTCTTTGGTGGTTCAATACAATCCAGCATTTTTTAATTGGAAATAATAAATAAAATGACGAATGTAGAATGGCGGTTTTTACCATTCATGAACCGATATGCATCAAACTAGAAACTTTAGGATCTTTCAGGGCGCTGATTATTATTTTTAACTTAAACTAAAAAAAATCAAAATGGGAACCGACCTGTAACACCCAAAGTTCTGAATTTGATGCATATCGGTTCAAAAATGGAAAAATCCGTCATGTTGTATCGCCATTTTGAATTTTTTAAATTTAAGTTAAAAATAATGATCAGCGACCTTAAAAATCTCATCAGTCCGAGTTGGATACAAATCCTTCGATAAACGGAAAAATCCGCCATTTTGGATCCGCCACTTTGGATCCGCCATTTTATTTATTTTCCTAATAAAAAAAATGTTGGAAAGGTTTGAAAAAAGTTATAATCAAACAAATATATATGAACTCAGCTAAATACATCTGTTTAAACATTTCCCAATGGTAACATCATTAAAACAAAAAAATCTCACGGTGAATTATCCCCGCGGCGAATTGAACCACAGCGAATTGTCTGCGGCGATTGTCCCCTACCCATCTAAAGGGCCCTTAATAAAAAGAGAAAATAGTCATTTTAGCAGTAAATTTATTAACATTTTTAAAACAGATTTTTGGGAAATAGGTTTCAATATTTTTAGATATTTTTGAATAATTTTGAAACTTAATTATTACCGTTTTGGTAATGCATAATTCCACAAAATTTTAATGGTCTGTTATAATTTTTAAGAAACAAACAAAAAATCGACAAAAATGCTAACCTTAACACCCTGTAAAAACAAAGAGGCCTAAATGTAATGCGAAAAAAATCTTTGTTTTGACCATTTCCAAAACCCCTTAAAGTTTCATGTTTCATTTAAATTATACCCTGTATAATACAGTATTATATAACATTTGGTCAAGAGTTTTTGACACAAATTTGTTATAATTTTTGATTATGCTACTATTTACACTTTTAAGAATACATATAAAACAACAATTTCTTTTTAAATATTGGATTTTACTAAATTTTAAAATATTAATTTACCGTGAAGCATTTTTGTGCTAATTGTAAAGATTATTTGGTGACCCTGTATCTCCTTAAACTTTAAATTTTTCGAAAAAACTAATAAATAATATCTGATTCCAGTAAATTAGGAAATTACTCTACAATGTCAAACTTCTTATATTTAAAATTCACAATTTCACTCCTCTTGAAACTTAATAAATGTTATCCCAATACAACAAAAAAAGCAATCAATTTTTTTCTTTTTGTGTTTGGCTGTATGCTGGAAACGACAACATGCTAATGTATTCTGAACGAAGACGAAGACCTCTTTTTGTGCTTCCCATATATGTCATTCAATAGAACACATTATTTCCATAGTCCCCTACAGAGGATACAATATTTTTACGCGGCCGAGACTCTAAAATTCATTTTAGCTCCCATTTTTAGCAGAACAAAACTATTTTAATGTTTTTATTGTTTCTGGCAGTAAAAATATTTTTTCGCCTCAACAATCTGAAACATTCATATTTTATGATAAATTTATTTTAGTCCGGCTCTGAGTTTGATTCCCAATGCTCAGCCATCGTTGAATTCTCCGAGATCAAAGACGGCCAGCCGGCTTATTTATCTGTTTGTTAGGTGATCCGTGCTTTAACCTAGATACGGCCTTTTCGTTGTTCCTTTTTCTGAATCTCTTTTATTTTTTTTTCAATAAAAGTTTTGCGACTCTTTTGCAGGCTTCCGAGAGTTCAGACGACATATCGCGTACCGTGTACACTTTAAAAATGAAACTGGCGTGCCAGTCTTTTTAATTTTCGCACAATAGTGTAAACTTTTACTGGCGTGCAAATAGAACTGGCGCGAACACTGGCGCCACTAAATTCATGCATGTGTAAACCCACTATAAGAACAAGAACTTCACACAGATTAATCTTTGGCACAGTGGTCCGTTCCAACGATTATAAACACACAGGATTGCTTGTTTCCATTTAACTCTATATTGAGTGCGTTCGAGTAGAAAACCCGTCGAGCGAGCGGGCGTAGTGACGTCACGGACAGAGCGCCCTGGTTTTCGTGGTTCAACTCGAACGGAAAAGGCATTCACCGGTTACAAACTTCTAACCCTAAATTTTCGGCAGAAAATTTTTGTTTATTTTTGCAATTTAAAACTGTTTGTAAATAAAAAAACCCTAGATTAAAATCGCCTTTAAGTTTATACATGAGTGTAGCAAGGCTACAATTTGTTGAAGAATAAAAAGACACTTTAATCCGCGGTTTATTTATAGGGTATTTTTCGAACATTTGGACTCTTCCAAGTTTTTCTTTTTTTATGGCGGTTTTATGCTGGGATTATACAGATAAAAATAAAATAATGTTCAGATTATTTCTTTATTAGCTTTTATTTTTACCCTATCTATATCTTGTAAGTAGTTCAAGATATCAATGTGCGGTTTTCGGCATTAATTTTTTACAAAATTCTGGCTTGCAACATATGTTAGTTTTTTTCTAGCTCCTCTGGAAATGGGCGTTTCCTATCAAAAGTGTCCAATCACTCTGTACATAAATGAAAAAAAGCGATAAAAGTTTGAAAAATAAGTTTAAATAAAATGGGCTTTTTATGGAAGAATACATGAAGCTTAGGCTTATTTCAATTAGGGCTCATAAAAAAATTTCCCGCCTACGTCCGCCATTTTGGCTTATATGCATCCAAAGCTTAGAAAAAGAAGGGCCAAAGGAGTGATATGCGTGTAAAAAAAAGATGTGACAAATGATTTTTTTACATATAAAGAATTTTTTTTTAAGCTTCATATTTCTTTTACTTGGTACAAAAAATGTACAAAAACAAATAAAAAAGCAATAAAACTCAAACAATATGTACAGGGCACAGGGTGTCCCAAATTCGAAGTTTTAGGTGGTTTTGGGTATTTCAAGGAGAGATCGAAAAAACCTACTCCCACTTGCAGCCTTAATTTTCAAAAGATTAAAGGAGAAAACCGCTTTTTGTTATTGCATTCAAACTGTGGAACAACCAAAAGTATAAAAATATATTTATTTAGTATTTTTTTTATTGTACATTTATAAATGTTGTAGGCTTCCAATAAAAATTAATTCTTAAAATTATTTGTCATTAATTAAATGCAATTAATAATTTACTAACCATTTTTTAGTTTAGCAAAAAATTTTGTGTACTTCTATAAAATAAAATTTGATAAAAAGGTGACCAATAATTTTAAAAAGTAATAATAAGTATAAGGGGCGTTTCTAGAAATTTCATTAGGAGGGTGGTATCAATGGCTAGTCTTCAAAAAAATTATGCATTGGAACCAGAAGGGGGATTCTGTGTGTCAAAAGTGAATATAATTTTATAATTTTGAATTTGGGAGGGGAAATTCCCCTTTCCCCCCTCCCCGTAGATCCGCGCCTGTCATAAATAACAGTAAATAACTTGTAAGCTATTAAAACCCGGATTACAATATCTTTATTCTTATCACCTCAACCCCATCAACTCACTCTGTTTGATCCAAGACGTTGACGTTTTTATCTCCGTTTTTTTTGCGTTTTTTCATTAATTTGACTTGACGGTGTGGTTGACTATTTAGGAGGTAAATAAACCTTTAGAAATGTGAATTAAGTGAATTTATATAAACAAAGCACATTAACTTATTGTTGAAATAAAAGCTTTGTGTTCCCTCTTTCAGTGTAGAAATACAAATATATATACTATTATCATGGGCGCACCCGGGGGGAGGGACCCCAAGTACTTTGGGTATTCAAGGAAACTTGGAGGGATTGTTAACTCCATGGAGATCTACGACTGTGCAAAGTTTGAGATTCGTAGCTCATTCCGAAGTAGAGTTTTAGATGGGTCAAATATCGGCTGAAATGTTTCAAGAAAAGATGGTACGGCGCGTGAACTTGGCGAGGCACTGCCGTGCCCTCAGATTTACCTCCTAAATAGTCAACCACACCGTCAAATTAATGAAAAAGCGCAAAAAAACGGAGGTAAAAACGGCAAAAACACCTTAAAATCACACGAACTCTCAATACAAACAAAGCAACTGGTCCGCTGGTGGCGTAAGCAGACACTCATAGAGACTGCAGGTGCAGACACTGTTCGTCTCGCTGAGCGACGCTAATGAGTGCGTTCGAGTTAGGGATGGCACTCCGGAGCAGTACCTGTTCTTTTCGGAACAGGTCTGTGCCCGGAGCAAGTCGGAACAGGTATGAATTTCCGGAACAAGTTGTTCCGCCGGAGCAGAAGTGACAAGGAAACTTCGAGAGAGCCAGAACATAACAGAAACAACTTGCTCCCTGCTTTTACGCCTGTTTCGAGTCTTCACTTCAGCTAGCTGCATCTTTCTCAGGCTCGCTACGTAACCTTTATGAGACACACACTGGATGTATCTTCGTCCTTTTCTAAATTATTGTTTTGAACAACGACAGAGATACACTTAGTGCGCATTGGGGCAACTCGTAGAGATTGCTGATAGATAGACAACACGCATGGTGCTAGGGTTGGCGGGGTGCGGTGTGACGTACGGCAGATTATCTTTAACAGTGGCGGTTCTTGGCGGGTTTTCTTTCGTTCAAACCAAGGAAGTAGGAAACAATAAAAATATTTGAAATTGAATATAAAAAACCTTTAATCCAATAAAATTTACGTGAAATAAGGAAAACAGCAAAAAGTGAAGCGTTTTGTAAAAATTGCATTTTTTTTTTATTTAAAAAAATAAAATTGTTATAAACGACAACCAGATATAGCGGTTAACAATCTGTACCTCATTTATATACCTTGTAACACCAATAACAGAGCACACGCATAGTTAGATTTCATGCAGCACATCTGTTCCTGCAGTGCAGGAACAAATTTATTTGCAATTTATTTCCCTTGAAAAGTCCGGAACAGTTTGGAGCAGGATAGAGATGGGCCAACCTGCGATTTTGGTGGAGCAGTGACAAGACGTGACTGCTCCAGTCGCGTCACGGTGACAAATAGCAGTGAGTTTTAGGAGCAGTTTAACCAATACACACCTATAGCGAAATCGCAATCTAGAAAATTGTTCCCTACTCTGCACTGTGCTGCCGCGTAGACGCGGTGCGACAGACGGAGCAGGCGGGCAAACAGTCACTGTAACTACTTGGGGTACTTGCGATCGCGACTTTACGCTGCGACGGACGCCGGTGCGGTGGTGACGTGGGAGTTCGGTCGGGGCGTCAGTGCCAGACTGTGACAAAATGTCACTGCTATTTCGTTCGGACTGGAGCAGATCGTGACTGCGATAGACGAGTCACAGTGACAAAGTCACAGTTCGTGAAATCGCAACCCATCTCTAGAGCAGGAGCAGATGTTTCGGAACAGGTCATAATAAAAATCGGAACAGGTCAGACCTGTTCCGGCAAATTTACTGCTCCGGCCATCCCTAGTTCGAGTAGAAAAACCATTGGGGGGATGGGGGTTTCAGATATTAAAAGGCGTGGTTATGATGTGTTTTTTTCGTATTAGGTGGACCAAAGTAGGTAAAATGGCGTATTATATCAGGTTGTTGTCGAGAGGATGTGTGTTTTTAGTGGTAGGTAGAAAAAAGGGGGGGGTTCAGATGTTAAAAGGCGTTGTGTGTTTTTTCGTATTATGGGGAGGGGGAGTTTCTAGTATCGAAATAGTGTCTTTTGTATATTAACGATACAATGCCTTTCCCTAGAGGTCAAATGCAATATGTGACGTTTTTTAATGGGTAGGTAAAAAAATTGGAGCATTAAACTAACAAAATATCCTGTTTGTCAACCAAAAATGTGAGAATCATAAATATTTTTCCAGAACAGTCTTAAAACCACAAACCGCCCAAGTAACACAAAGTGGACAATATAGTTTAAAAGCAAAAACTTTGCTGTGAAAGTGTTGTCAGAGCTTAGTTTTTGCTGTAAAACAGCTAGTTGTGGTTTAGAAATTATTTTAGCTATAGAACCTCTCTGATAGCAAGTGTTTATGGGTGAAATGGCTTTTGATGTAATATTATACAGGACTTGCTCTTTTAAAGTTAAATAATTGCTTATAAGCATGCTAAAATTTAGCTAGCTAAATAACATAAATTTTAAGCTCTTATTCCTATTATTTAGCTAGAAAAAGCAACAATTTAGCAATTTTGTATTTCAAGCTGTTTATTACAAAACTTTTGAACAGCCCCCAAAAATGCTTGGCCAAAAGAGAAGTGCGATTATGACTCTTGAAAAAAGGAGATTTATTGTCATGCCTGATCCAAGGTTCGTAAAGAAACCGGTTGTGTGGTAACTCCCAGCCAATGACGCGGCATTTTGCCTGTTCCACGGTCAATAAAGAAAGACCTATACGTTACATTATGAGAGAAAGAGAGATAGGTCTATTTAAAAGCCGAAAAAATACCAAAATTTATTACAAAATTAAATCATTTAAAATTTTATGATAAAAATTCCAATAGTTTTATAAATATCAGATTCAGGACACGATTATAAATACTTTTCCTACTCTCTTGTTCAATTTAATGAAATTTTTTACGCCGAACTCTAAAGCAAACTAGCCACATATTATTGGTTTTTTTTGGTGGGTAGGAAATAACTAAACTAGATTTTTTTGTGTAAAATTTATACAAAAAATTTTTAAAAAAAGGAAGTTAAAATGACTAAAAGTCAATAAGGCAGTAAGGGATTTTTTTTGATCACCCCTACAAAACGCATTTTCAAGAAATTCATAAAAAATACATCGACTGTAACGCAAGGCTAATATGCCTTCCCTCCTGCTTGAGCGTTATACAGAGTGTTCCAAGTTAAGTGTCCACCATTGCTAACTTTTTTATTATAAAGATAGAAAAAAGTTTAAATTGGCAAACTAGTAGAATTTTTAATGCTGTTTAAGATACTTAAATTTTTAAAAAATAGAGCATCGGTTTTTGGTTTTTTTCAAAAAACATTTAAAAAAATTTATATATCCTGTATTTTATATTTTTTTCTGATAGGCCTTTTAATTCTAAACAATTTTATTTAAAAAAAAATTTGCCTAAAGTTTAAAATAATAACGAAGAAATTTTAAATTCAAAATTACATAAGTATTTTAATTTTAGTTGGTAGCAAGTAGTCTAAGCGTAATTTTTAATTTGGAATATTTTCGTTATTTTTAACTTTGAGAAAATAAATCAAATATTTAAAATAAATTAACAGCAATATTATTTTCCCCAATTTTTACGAAATTTTTAAATTATTTTTTTTTAAGTTTAATTTTTTTCATGAAGAGGTAGGTATGTGTTCACGCAGCGGGTAGGAAGAGTGGACTGTATGGAAGGAATTACCTGCGTAACATTGATCGGAAAGGAAGGGTGAAAGTTATGCCATAGGTTCGTTTAAGGAAATCTACAACTGCTTATTGCTAGGGCACTTACCGAGTCGATTTTCTTGTTATTCTTCTGCAGGGCCCTGCTTACAGCATCATCATTACCAAGTTGATTGAAGGTAGCACTAAATAGTCATTAGCTTTAGTTTAAAACCCGGAAAATGTTGTCACTTCGTTGAAAAGTAAGGAAGAACGGAAAATATGTCCTTTCTAGAGAGCGGACATGTTGGAATCTCTCTTGATCCTGCGCATTGCGTTCAATGTGCCCAAATATATTTAGACAGTTGCGGGTAAGAAGGAAATACGCGGGAGGGAACAAAATAGGTATAAAACTTAAAATTAATGGAAAACGCTTGTGCGTGAACACTGTGTAATAGGTACAACATTTAAGAACTATTTTTAGCATCAGGCGCCTTAAAAACAGCCAAAAACATTGAGTATTTTTTAAACTATTAGTAATTTTCTATGTGTATATAAAGTTCATTTCATAATCTTTGTCCTGGCCTATACTGATTGTGATGATAACTATCAAAAAGTTATCTTAAAAATTATGTGTTGGTTGCAGATATCAGATGCAGTATAGAGAGAAAACCCATACTCCCAAGGTCTATGTCCCAGCTCCCCTTGTAACCTTGTATGACCCACATTGTATGGGTAGAAAACAACCGACACAGGAAAATTTGTGTTTGTTAAAATTTTTAATTATATTTAAAAACTCACCAGTTCTTTTAGTAAGTTTTTAATATATTTATAGTAAGAACGTAATAGGTATTTAAACACTTACACGACGAAAAGACCCAAAATGTACAAAATTTCCTCGCAAAAGACGAAATTTCGATATAAACAGCGTTTGACTGCCGATTTCTAGCAAAACTGTGACGTAGCGTAATCGGCAGTCAAACGCTGTTTATATCGAAATTTCGTCTTTTGCGAGGAAATTTTGTACATTTTGGGTCTTTTCGTCGTGTAAGTGTTTAAATACCTATTACGTTCTTACTATAAATATATTAAAAACTTACTAAAAGAACTGGTGAGTTTTTAAATATAATTAAAAATTTTAACAAACACAAATTTTCCTGTGTCGGTTGTTTTCTACCCATACAATGTGGGTCATACAAGGTTACAAGGGGAGCTGGGACATAGACCTTGGGAGTATGGGTTTTCTCTCTATACTGCATCTGATATCTGCAACCAACACATAATTTTTAAGATAACTTTTTGATAGTTATCATCACAATCAGTATAGGCCAGGACAAAGATTATGAAATGAACTTTATATACACATAGAAAATTACTAATAGTTTAAAAAATACTCAATGTTTTTGGCTGTTTTTAAGGCGCCTGATGCTAAAAATAGTTCTTAAATGTTGTACCTATTACACAGTGTTCACGCACAAGCGTTTTCCATTAATTTTAAGTTTTATACCTATTTTGTTCCCTCCCGCGTATTTCCTTCTTACCCGCAACTGTCTAAATATATTTGGGCACATTGAACGCAATGCGCAGGATCAAGAGAGATTCCAACATGTCCGCTCTCTAGAAAGGACATATTTTCCGTTCTTCCTTACTTTTCAACGAAGTGACAACATTTTCCGGGTTTTAAACTAAAGCTAATGACTATTTAGTGCTACCTTCAATCAACTTGGTAATGATGATGCTGTAAGCAGGGCCCTGCAGAAGAATAACAAGAAAATCGACTCGGTAAGTGCCCTAGCAATAAGCAGTTGTAGATTTCCTTAAACGAACCTATGGCATAACTTTCACCCTTCCTTTCCGATCAATGTTACGCAGGTAATTCCTTCCATACAGTCCACTCTTCCTACCCGCTGCGTGAACACATACCTACCTCTTCATGAAAAAAATTAAACTTAAAAAAAAATAATTTAAAAATTTCGTAAAAATTGGGGAAAATAATATTGCTGTTAATTTATTTTAAATATTTGATTTATTTTCTCAAAGTTAAAAATAACGAAAATATTCCAAATTAAAAATTACGCTTAGACTACTTGCTACCAACTAAAATTAAAATACTTATGTAATTTTGAATTTAAAATTTCTTCGTTATTATTTTAAACTTTAGGCAATTTTTTTTTTAAATAAAATTGTTTAGAATTAAAAGGCCTATCAGAAAAAAATATAAAATACAGGATATATAAATTTTTTTAAATGTTTTTTGAAAAAAACCAAAAACCGATGCTCTATTTTTTAAAAATTTAAGTATCTTAAACAGCATTAAAAATTCTACTAGTTTGCCAATTTAAACTTTTTTCTATCTTTATAATAAAAAAGTTAGCAATGGTGGACACTTAACTTGGAACACTCTGTATAACGCTCAAGCAGGAGGGAAGGCATATTAGCCTTGCGTTACAGTCGATGTATTTTTTATGAATTTCTTGAAAATGCGTTTTGTAGGGGTGATCAAAAAAAATCCCTTACTGCCTTATTGACTTTTAGTCATTTTAACTTCCTTTTTTTAAAAATTTTTTGTATAAATTTTACACAAAAAAATCTAGTTTAGTTATTTCCTACCCACCAAAAAAAACCAATAATATGTGGCTAGTTTGCTTTAGAGTTCGGCGTAAAAAATTTCATTAAATTGAACAAGAGAGTAGGAAAAGTATTTATAATCGTGTCCTGAATCTGATATTTATAAAACTATTGGAATTTTTATCATAAAATTTTAAATGATTTAATTTTGTAATAAATTTTGGTATTTTTTCGGCTTTTAAATAGACCTATCTCTCTTTCTCTCATAATGTAACGTATAGGTCTTTCTTTATTGACCGTGGAACAGGCAAAATGCCGCGTCATTGGCTGGGAGTTACCACACAACCGGTTTCTTTACGAACCTTGGATCAGGCATGACAATAAATCTCCTTTTTTCAAGAGTCATAATCGCACTTCTCTTTTGGCCAAGCATTTTTGGGGGCTGTTCAAAAGTTTTGTAATAAACAGCTTGAAATACAAAATTGCTAAATTGTTGCTTTTTCTAGCTAAATAATAGGAATAAGAGCTTAAAATTTATGTTATTTAGCTAGCTAAATTTTAGCATGCTTATAAGCAATTATTTAACTTTAAAAGAGCAAGTCCTGTATAATATTACATCAAAAGCCATTTCACCCATAAACACTTGCTATCAGAGAGGTTCTATAGCTAAAATAATTTCTAAACCACAACTAGCTGTTTTACAGCAAAAACTAAGCTCTGACAACACTTTCACAGCAAAGTTTTTGCTTTTAAACTATATTGTCCACTTTGTGTTACTTGGGCGGTTTGTGGTTTTAAGACTGTTCTGGAAAAATATTTATGATTCTCACATTTTTGGTTGACAAACAGGATATTTTGTTAGTTTAATGCTCCAATTTTTTTACCTACCCATTAAAAAACGTCACATATTGCATTTGACCTCTAGGGAAAGGCATTGTATCGTTAATATACAAAAGACACTATTTCGATACTAGAAACTCCCCCTCCCCATAATACGAAAAAACACACAACGCCTTTTAACATCTGAACCCCCCCCTTTTTTCTACCTACCACTAAAAACACACATCCTCTCGACAACAACCTGATATAATACGCCATTTTACCTACTTTGGTCCACCTAATACGAAAAAAACACATCATAACCACGCCTTTTAATATCTGAAACCCCCATCCCCCCAATGGTTTTTCTACTCGAACTAGGGATGGCCGGAGCAGTAAATTTGCCGGAACAGGTCTGACCTGTTCCGATTTTTATTATGACCTGTTCCGAAACATCTGCTCCTGCTCTAGAGATGGGTTGCGATTTCACGAACTGTGACTTTGTCACTGTGACTCGTCTATCGCAGTCACGATCTGCTCCAGTCCGAACGAAATAGCAGTGACATTTTGTCACAGTCTGGCACTGACGCCCCGACCGAACTCCCACGTCACCACCGCACCGGCGTCCGTCGCAGCGTAAAGTCGCGATCGCAAGTACCCCAAGTAGTTACAGTGACTGTTTGCCCGCCTGCTCCGTCTGTCGCACCGCGTCTACGCGGCAGCACAGTGCAGAGTAGGGAACAATTTTCTAGATTGCGATTTCGCTATAGGTGTGTATTGGTTAAACTGCTCCTAAAACTCACTGCTATTTGTCACCGTGACGCGACTGGAGCAGTCACGTCTTGTCACTGCTCCACCAAAATCGCAGGTTGGCCCATCTCTATCCTGCTCCAAACTGTTCCGGACTTTTCAAGGGAAATAAATTGCAAATAAATTTGTTCCTGCACTGCAGGAACAGATGTGCTGCATGAAATCTAACTATGCGTGTGCTCTGTTATTGGTGTTACAAGGTATATAAATGAGGTACAGATTGTTAACCGCTATATCTGGTTGTCGTTTATAACAATTTTATTTTTTTAAATAAAAAAAAAATGCAATTTTTACAAAACGCTTCACTTTTTGCTGTTTTCCTTATTTCACGTAAATTTTATTGGATTAAAGGTTTTTTATATTCAATTTCAAATATTTTTATTGTTTCCTACTTCCTTGGTTTGAACGAAAGAAAACCCGCCAAGAACCGCCACTGTTAAAGATGATCTGCCGTACGTCACACCGCACCCCGCCAACCCTAGCACCATGCGTGTTGTCTATCTATCAGCAATCTCTACGAGTTGCCCCAATGCGCACTAAGTGTATCTCTGTCGTTGTTCAAAACAATAATTTAGAAAAGGACGAAGATACATCCAGTGTGTGTCTCATAAAGGTTACGTAGCGAGCCTGAGAAAGATGCAGCTAGCTGAAGTGAAGACTCGAAACAGGCGTAAAAGCAGGGAGCAAGTTGTTTCTGTTATGTTCTGGCTCTCTCGAAGTTTCCTTGTCACTTCTGCTCCGGCGGAACAACTTGTTCCGGAAATTCATACCTGTTCCGACTTGCTCCGGGCACAGACCTGTTCCGAAAAGAACAGGTACTGCTCCGGAGTGCCATCCCTAACTCGAACGCACTCATTAGCGTCGCTCAGCGAGACGAACAGTGTCTGCACCTGCAGTCTCTATGAGTGTCTGCTTACGCCACCAGCGGACCAGTTGCTTTGTTTGTATTGAGAGTTCGTGTGATTTTAAGGTGTTTTTGCCGTTTTTACCTCCGTTTTTTTGCGCTTTTTCATTAATTTGACGGTGTGGTTGACTATTTAGGAGGTAAATCTGAGGGCACGGCAGTGCCTCGCCAAGTTCACGCGCCGTACCATCTTTTCTTGAAACATTTCAGCGATATTTGACCCATCTAAAACTCTACTTCGGAATGAGCTACGAATCTCAAACTTTGCACAGTCGTAGATCTCCATGGAGTTAACAATCCCTCCAAGTTTCCTTGAATACCCAAAGTACTTGGGGTCCCTCCCCCCGGGTGCGCCCATGATAATAGTATATATATTTGTATTTCTACACTGAAAGAGGGAACACAAAGCTTTTATTTCAACAATAAGTTAATGTGCTTTGTTTATATAAATTCACTTAATTCACATTTCTAAAGGTTTATTTACCTCCTAAATAGTCAACCACACCGTCAAGTCAAATTAATGAAAAAACGCAAAAAAAACGGAGATAAAAACGTCAACGTCTTGGATCAAACAGAGTGAGTTGATGGGGTTGAGGTGATAAGAATAAAGATATTGTAATCCGGGTTTTAATAGCTTACAAGTTATTTACTGTTATTTATGACAGGCGCGGATCTACGGGGAGGGGGGAAAGGGGAATTTCCCCTCCCAAATTCAAAATTATAAAATTATATTCACTTTTGACACACAGAATCCCCCTTCTGGTTCCAATGCATAATTTTTTTGAAGACTAGCCATTGATACCACCCTCCTAATGAAATTTCTAGAAACGCCCCTTATACTTATTATTACTTTTTAAAATTATTGGTCACCTTTTATCAAATTTTATTTTATAGAAGTACACAAAATTTTTTGCTAAACTAAAAAATGGTTAGTAAATTATTAATTGCATTTAATTAATGACAAATAATTTTAAGAATTAATTTTTATTGGAAGCCTACAACATTTATAAATGTACAATAAAAAAAATACTAAATAAATATATTTTTATACTTTTGGTTGTTCCACAGTTTGAATGCAATAACAAAAAGCGGTTTTCTCCTTTAATCTTTTGAAAATTAAGGCTGCAAGTGGGAGTAGGTTTTTTCGATCTCTCCTTGAAATACCCAAAACCACCTAAAACTTCGAATTTGGGACACCCTGTGCCCTGTACATATTGTTTGAGTTTTATTGCTTTTTTATTTGTTTTTGTACATTTTTTGTACCAAGTAAAAGAAATATGAAGCTTAAAAAAAAATTCTTTATATGTAAAAAAATCATTTGTCACATCTTTTTTTTACACGCATATCACTCCTTTGGCCCTTCTTTTTCTAAGCTTTGGATGCATATAAGCCAAAATGGCGGACGTAGGCGGGAAATTTTTTTATGAGCCCTAATTGAAATAAGCCTAAGCTTCATGTATTCTTCCATAAAAAGCCCATTTTATTTAAACTTATTTTCAAACTTTTATCGCTTTTTTTTCATTTATGTACAGAGTGATTGGACACTTTTGATAGGAAACGCCCATTTCCAGAGGAGCTAGAAAAAAACTAACATATGTTGCAAGCCAGAATTTTGTAAAAAATTAATGCCGAAAACCGCACATTGATATCTTGAACTACTTACAAGATATAGATAGGGTAAAAATAAAAGCTAATAAAGAAATAATCTGAACATTATTTTATTTTTATCTGTATAATCCCAGCATAAAACCGCCATAAAAAAAGAAAAACTTGGAAGAGTCCAAATGTTCGAAAAATACCCTATAAATAAACGCGGATTAAAGTGTCTTTTTATTCTTCAACAAATTGTAGCCTTGCTACACTCATGTATAAACTTAAAGGCGATTTTAATCTAGGGTTTTTTTATTTACAAACAGTTTTAAATTGCAAAAATAAACAAAAATTTTCTGCCGAAAATTTAGGGTTAGAAGTTTGTAACCGGTGAATGCCTTTTCCGTTCGAGTTGAACCACGAAAACCAGGGCGCTCTGTCCGTGACGTCACTACGCCCGCTCGCTCGACGGGTTTTCTACTCGAACGCACTCAATATAGAGTTAAATGGAAACAAGCAATCCTGTGTGTTTATAATCGTTGGAACGGACCACTGTGCCAAAGATTAATCTGTGTGAAGTTCTTGTTCTTATAGTGGGTTTACACATGCATGAATTTAGTGGCGCCAGTGTTCGCGCCAGTTCTATTTGCACGCCAGTAAAAGTTTACACTATTGTGCGAAAATTAAAAAGACTGGCACGCCAGTTTCATTTTTAAAGTGTACACGGTACGCGATATGTCGTCTGAACTCTCGGAAGCCTGCAAAAGAGTCGCAAAACTTTTATTGAAAAAAAAATAAAAGAGATTCAGAAAAAGGAACAACGAAAAGGCCGTATCTAGGTTAAAGCACGGATCACCTAACAAACAGATAAATAAGCCGGCTGGCCGTCTTTGATCTCGGAGAATTCAACGATGGCTGAGCATTGGGAATCAAACTCAGAGCCGGACTAAAATAAATTTATCATAAAATATGAATGTTTCAGATTGTTGAGGCGAAAAAATATTTTTACTGCCAGAAACAATAAAAACATTAAAATAGTTTTGTTCTGCTAAAAATGGGAGCTAAAATGAATTTTAGAGTCTCGGCCGCGTAAAAATATTGTATCCTCTGTAGGGGACTATGGAAATAATGTGTTCTATTGAATGACATATATGGGAAGCACAAAAAGAGGTCTTCGTCTTCGTTCAGAATACATTAGCATGTTGTCGTTTCCAGCATACAGCCAAACACAAAAAGAAAAAAATTGATTGCTTTTTTGTTGTATTGGGATAACATTTATTAAGTTTCAAGAGGAGTGAAATTGTGAATTTTAAATATAAGAAGTTTGACATTGTAGAGTAATTTCCTAATTTACTGGAATCAGATATTATTTATTAGTTTTTTCGAAAAATTTAAAGTTTAAGGAGATACAGGGTCACCAATAATCTTTACAATTAGCACAAAAATGCTTCACGGTAAATTATATTTTAAAATTTAGTAAAATCCAATATTTAAAAAGAAATTGTTGTTTTATATGTATTCTTAAAAGTGTAAATAGTAGCATAATCAAAAATTATAACAAATTTGTGTCAAAAACTCTTGACCAAATGTTATATAATACTGTATTATACAGGGTATAATTTAAATGAAACATGAAACTTTAAGGGGTTTTGGAAATGGTCAAAACAAAGATTTTTTTCGCATTACATTTAGGCCTCTTTGTTTTTACAGGGTGTTAAGGTTAGCATTTTTGTCGATTTTTTGTTTGTTTCTTAAAAATTATAACAGACCATTAAAATTTTGTGGAATTATGCATTACCAAAACGGTAATAATTAAGTTTCAAAATTATTCAAAAATATCTAAAAATATTGAAACCTATTTCCCAAAAATCTGTTTTAAAAATGTTAATAAATTTACTGCTAAAATGACTATTTTCTCT